>JAEAOA010002230.1:4607378-4744132 GCA_016746295.1 Potamilus streckersoni
AATTGTTATACTATTCATAATGTATAAATGAACTGTCTGAAAAATTACTGATACGACACGCTTAAATACACAGGTGATAGCGTAGGTACTTGAAACCTTTAATGGGAACGGGACTATATTCGTTCAAAGTTATAAAATAACGCATAAAGACTAATTTTAGAAGTTTTTCATTCAAAGCAAAGAGAATGAAGTTGATTTTATAGACACTAATCGTTCATGTTCAACACCACAATTTTATCAGAGATAAAGATCTAATTGTACATATTAAACAGAGCTGCCCGCCGTAGCCCTCAGCTGTTTGATGGAAAGATTCCTAGTATAATCACACAGTCTGGTATTCTTTCTGGATTTTAATAAAAATGAATGTTCATACATGAGATACTTTTGGGTCAATGGCCACGGGCTATAGCCTATCTATGTGGTTCTGTCAATCACTTAGAACTCGATTATCACTGATACACGTGGTAAGTGAAGTTAACTCTGGTCCTACTGATCTTTTTGATTTCAGGATGAATATTCCTGACATCGGCTGTTACATCCTAACAGATTAAGTTGTATTTTCAATGCATTGGTAATATAAGTATCGGCCATAATATTTTAGCAAAATTAACGTAATTTTTCAACTTTTGAAGGTTAGTAACAGAAAATGTTACTTTCGTAGTTGAGAGTCATAAATGTGATTTGTATTTGTCCAAATCTAAAAACATTGCAGATTAATAAAATGCTGGAAATTTGCCGATAAGACAGCATGCTAAATTAGTAGTTATTTTAATATAGTAATTATCTACACTTTTGGCGCTTTAAGACTAGAACTCAAGTTTGTTCTGAAGATAGAATTTAATACGAATAAAAGCATTTCCTAGAAAAGTTACGGTTTCCGATGTACATGCTTGCCAATGTAAAAAAAAAACTGCAAATTGTCAGTGTAAGGTAAAGACGATGTTATAACACCCACACACAAACACACACACATACATACATACATACAGACAGACAGACAGACAGACAGATAGATAGATAGATAGATAGATAGATAGATAGATAGATAGATAGATAGATAGATAGATAGATAGATAGATAGATAGATAGATAGATATCCTTTGTTACTCCTGGTACAAGATGTTATCTGTAATTTTTATTCGTGGATGTATTGTAATGATTATAGAATTTCGTACGTGCATACCGTTAATTTTAAAATATTAAAAAACGTAAAATTACATACATTCTATGAATAGATGATTACGTATGTGTTGACAGTCACTAATAATAATTTTTTCAGTATATATTTTTACCAAATTCTGTCATATTTCAATTTTGCATATCGATATGGTGGTATCTTAGAAGACTTAATTCCTATTGGATGAGTTAGGTTACATAAATAGATATTTTCTAATATTAGAATGAGTCGTGAGATCTGTTGCTTGGGGTTTATTACAATACGTGGTCCTAGTAGACTCTTGAAGGTGTATATAATGATAGAATTGGGCAGACAGATTCATTCCTATTCTGGAGCCATTTTTATGTGTTGTGTTCATGTTGTAAGAGCATGTCTGCAGACGTAGTATTTAGATGTCTTATTTGAGAGGAATACCATTTGTTTGGACTGTTCAGTGGAAATATAAAGTACTCATTGAATTTTTACTATTATTTTGGAACGATTGTAAATTATTATATGCTCATTGTTTTCTCTATTTGCTTTACATCGTCAGACTAGTGAATTATTTTTTCTATGCTCTATGGCTTCATATTGCCCGACACGCGCGTCTGAAATAGTATCGAGTATTGGGAACTACTTTGTAAACAAGCAATGTAAACTCATGTAGCATACACTTGAGGTTTTAATTTATTGGATTTGTTTGCGAATAAACTAAACAAGCTCTTTCGTCCATAGGAAAGTACACTTGATACAGTTAACGATGTGGATGAATTCACTGAGCAACAAATGAAACTTTCAAACAAGCAAATGGATGAACGTGATATCAACAACAAACGTGAAAGACGCAGTTTCGGAAATACCATTTAAACAGTTATCAATGAGTAAAGTTCGTAACTTTTCGCAAATGAAATGGTTTATACTACGACCAATACCATCTAAGGTGTATAAATAATTAGAGAAAATCATAGTGAAGCCAATGACTATTGCATATCTGTCAGATACGTACCATTTTACAACGTAGTCAAAACACTAAATTCGAGTAAACTAAGGAACTGAAGTTTTTGGCACAAAACTAATAGCCTCCGAACCAAGAAGCCAATACGATGAAGAAGTCCTAATTCCGCTTGACGTCACATAGTAATTGCTCTGCAAATGTCCCAGATTAAGATTTTTTTGTTCAGGTTCTTCGCTTGTCGAAAAAAATGTAACTGCAGATTGGGAAGAAAAGTAAGGGACTCTAAGCCATTAAGCGAAGACAATGAAGAATTCTTATTTCCTCTGACTGTATGGATTCAGCTGCTTTGACATTTGGCGCATTAACTTCTTTGATAGAATGTTTCGAATTTTAGGTTAGTGATAGTGGCCATATAGGTCATAACATGGCTGTGTCCGTACACAGAGCATGCAAGTGACCAGGTATAAGCACGTCTTCTATAGCTACTAATATAAATAGCAAAAATAGACTTATATTTTTGCATCTTGAATTTCCTAATAATGTACTTTCTTATTTCTGAAAATTTGAATTACATGAGCTATGTCGTGGTTTCTAAAGCTTGATCACACATTTCGAAATTGTACTGTAATTCGACTACAATGCAATTGTAATAACATTCTCCTTATTGCACTCAAAATGAAATGAAATTGATGTTCCATAGATTCTTTATGATAAATTCAATTGAAACAGTCATATTTTTCCTATGTTATAATTCCAAAGATTCAATGATAGAACAGAAACAAACATGCCAGCTGAGTCAAGACACGTCCCTCCCTGCTCTAATCGCATATACGTCACGTGGAAGTCAAATCTGTCCATAATCAGAAGAACTGAGTAAAATCGGCAAAAGAAAATTCATTCATTACAGACTAACTTGGAAAGCTGGTGCAATGCACGTTAATTAACACTATGAATTTCAGGTTTAAATAGACCATAACCCCCAATGTAATGTATCGAAATTTGAAGAAGTACTCAATCCTCAAGTTGACTACATTGTGAATTAAAGTTATTAAAGTCAAGTCAGAAAGGACTTAAGAAAGTTCACACTGATATTTCTCTTGTTTCATCTCTGAAACATAAAAGAGACTATGTTTAAGCTTCACTGGAATTGACTCAGTCATTGTAACGGTATAGCGGCAGAGTACATTAGAATTACAGACCGTATCGGTTGGAGGAGAACATGTCAAATAATTGATCTTCAAAGTAGACTTAATTGCAGCATATTCTATGCTGACAAAAACTGATGAAAGATAGGATAATGTGGGGAAAATGTAGAAACAGTTGTTTTTTTATTGGTCATTTAAAATTAAGCCTACACTTTAAAAATAATTTGGAAATTTAAGTACCGCATAGTTTATATTGCTTTATTTCTTGTAGTATATATTCTTTTATAATTAAGCTTTAGGTAGAATAAGAAAATGAGTATATAATATAAAGATTACCGTATTGGTATGGGAAAATATTAACTTGTTTCCTTGGATGGGTAATGCACTTCCACAGATTTATAAGTATCCATACGAAAACAATTGTTCATATTTTCCTCATAAAAATGTAACAACCTATAATTATGGTTGAAAACAGTCACAGAACAAAACAGATGCGTTGTTGATTCAATGCCAGTCGACTGCTCAAATCATATGTACATCGTACATGAATTGACTCAAATATAAAGCACACAATCTATCACCAACAGAACTGCAGTACTAAGTTGGAGCAAAATAAAAACAAAATCCATACATTACAGCAACTTGGAAAAGTTGTTTCAATGCGCATTCATGCATAAATGTGACCCTACGTTTCAATTTTAAGTAGAACAAAACAAGAATCTTTAAAACTAATGTCAAGCGTGCGACGAAGTTTAATGGCTGTTGTGCGGTGCTATGTGTGTATTAATATTTTACTTGATATATAGGAATCTACAGTTGTTAATTTTATTTGGAATTAGTCATAAATTGAATGACTTAATTTCTTGTAGTGTATTCTTTTTATTATTAAGTTTTTGGATATAAAAACCAAAAGAATATATAATCAAAAGGTTACTGAATTTGCATGAGAAAAATGAACTGCAACACAAGAGAAACACAATGAAATTAAATCTGAAACCGAAATAAATACATATTTGACCTGTGATACTTTTGTGAAATAAAGATAATAACTCCGTTAGTTTGAAACATTTAACAAAGGAAAGCATATGTAGGATATATAAGGGAAAAACAGGTGACAGATGTAATTTTATGACGGAAAATAATGTGTCTTTTGAAAGAATTCAAATAACTATTTCTTAGAAACAAAAATACACAAATAAAACATCAAAGAATTAATTACGGATGATATAACAGAGTTAGTATACCTAATAGGTATATTGAATCAACAGAAAGAATGTCATAACAAAATTAAAACATAACCATGTTGCAAAGTCATAATATTTTCT
Organism: Potamilus streckersoni; assembly: GCA_016746295.1. Classification (NCBI taxonomy): domain Eukaryota; kingdom Metazoa; phylum Mollusca; class Bivalvia; order Unionida; family Unionidae; genus Potamilus; species Potamilus streckersoni. Next base: position 4,611,960 of record JAEAOA010002230.1, read on the forward strand.
TATAACCATGATAACTAAATTGTCAGCTTTGTAACGAAACTCTTGCGGAGATAAATGAAAGTTTAAGAAATGCAGTTCAGCTTTAAATGTATTATAAATGAAACTAGTCTCAGTTCGTATCGATCTGGAATTGAATTTCACAAATTCTTTTTAAAAGATATGTGGGTTTTTTAATGTCTGTAACAGTGGTGTTAGTATATTTAGTTTGTATTATTTGTTGGCTTTTCATCATGATTGTACGTTATTTTTATCTGTACAGTGTACTTAGCCTTGTCCAAAATCAGGTTCACTGTCTATCTGACCAGGGACGTATATTTTGTAAACATCAGAATACATGGCTAAAAATTGTCTTTGTGGTTGTGAATGAAATATTCTGATCAGTATTAATGTAAACATGTTTACCTGAAATTAAGGTAAAAGAAACATCATTGACTTCGACCTTGGAATCATCTGAATAGAAACTTCCATTAAGTATTTCCAGAAAATGTTAACTGTGACCTAGGTCAAGTAGTTGCATTCATAGTCTTGTTTATCTAAATACTACTCATTCTTGCTTTAACATTCTAATTGTTTAATTCAGTTTTAAATTTGGGTGGATTAATTAATTCAAATTTTTGTTGACTGGCATTTAATTTTGGCAAAAGTGAGTTTTGCCATGTTGGTGGTACATTTTATCAGTAAAATAATAAACTAAAATAGAGACAAACAGTCATACATACAATTATATTATTATAAAGGATATACTTTTTAACAATTGAATGCGAAACTATTATATTATATACGAAACTAATTGCACGGAATTATCGGCGTTTGTGTTTGTTTTTTTTTAGCCCAATTCTGGTACCTTTTATGACATTATTTGGACACGAAAAAGTTAAAACCATTGATGTTAAGGTTAAGGCTACCGGTGGCCCAGTGCTTAGAGAGTCCATCTCGGACGCAAAAGGTCGCTGGTATGAACCCCAGCTGAGTTATACCAAAGACTTATAAAAATGGTACTAATAGCTGCCTCGCTAGGGGCTCATTATTACGTGGTTAGTGTTAGGACTGGTCAGTTTGGTGTTAGAATAATATAACTAGTTGAGACATCATACTACGTGTATGTGGCACAAGTCCCGTTGAAGTAAAAATAGAGGACGATGATGTCTGTTGTAACCTTCAAAGTGTTATTGTGTCAGCAGTTCTTTGTTTAATCACAGAAAATAATATTCCAGTTTTGAATTCTGAATAAATTTTGATAAATATCTTTGCCTAAGAATTCTGTATGAGCACTAGTATTTTCATAGGAAAGAATTACTAATTCCATAAAATAAAAAATCAATTCAAACTAGTTACAACAAAAGACATTTCAGTGTCAAAGCTTTAAAGCCCAACTGGCTAAATCTTATCAAGGAAACGGTATACAGCAAATTAAGATGCAACATAGATTCTCGTATGAGGGTCATTTGGTTATCTTTCCAGAACAGCGTAGAAGTTTTTGTAATGCCTAACATTCTCAGTATAGCCTTTACTAAAATTTATGGTTCATAGTTTGTATTTATTTTTTTTTTTTGTTTTACCAAAAATTCCTTACTAGTTCACAATCATATTCAGCAACTATATATAATGTTTCCACTGCTGGTTTGTTTATCAGGTCAAACAAAACTGAACTGATTTTCAAAAAAAATTCTCAAATCCAGTGGACAATGTTATCATTACAACAAAATATAATGGAATAAAATAAAACAATTAAAGTTAACAAACAAATAATTAAATTTCATGTACATAACACATCCACCATAAAGAAAAAGAAAGATTCATATGATAAAGCTTTCTTTTTACCATAGATTAATTATTTACGAGATTTAAAAAAACATAAAAACTCTTATGAATCATACGAAGTGAACATGAAATATTTATATGCACAGGAAAGTACATCTGATATTAAATTGTCTTTTCCATCGATGTGCCTGATGTAAATATTACATTCCTGTAACAACAAACCCCACCTTAATAATCTGCGACTTTTTGTTTTTCATTTTGTCGATTAAAGTAAGGGGGTTGTGATCACTAAAACAATAATAAGAGAAGAAGCTGAACTAATGTAAACTTCAAAATGTTGTAATGCCAATATAAATAACCAAACATTCCTTTTCAAAAGTTGTATAATTTCTTTCGTGCTTATTTAATTTTTTAGAGAAATGAATGATCGACCATTTTTATCTTCTTTAATCAATGCTGCTCTAAAACACCAACATCACTTGCATCAACAGACAGTTGAGATGATTGACTGAAAATTGGAGCTGTAAGAACTAGTACATTCTTAAGGATGGCTTTTAACTTATCAACAGCCTCTTGACAGTTTTCGGTCCGATCAAGCTTGTTTTTCTTGCTCAATAAATTTGTCAGGGTTTCAGCAATTATAGAAAGATTGGAACAGAATTTCCAATAATATTTATTCTTACCAAAAAATCACATTAGTTGCTTTTTACTAATGGGCAGGTAAAATTCAGAGATAGCCTTGACCTTGGCATCTATAGGTTTAATTTGTCCATGTCCCACGATATGTCCTAGAAATGATACACAAGCATGAAAGAATTCACTTTTGGACACATTGATTGTCAAACTTCCATCAATTAGTCCGTCAAAGAATTTCCAAATTGTTGCTAAATATTATTTTCAGGTAAGAAGAAAAGGAATTCAATTAATAATGATAATGATAAATGTTTCTTTTGTAAAAAAAAACGCTTTAAATAAATTATATGTGGAATAGATTAGAACTTGCAAGAAGAATTTTAGAATTACACATACAAACGTTATTTCGTACGCAATGGTTACTTTGATGATCCTATTAACCTGTTAATTTTTTTTTTGCAATATGTTATTTGCAGATCACGTTGTGCACCAAAGCGATCATATTTCACCTATTATAAAGATTGTGTTTTGTCCTACAAAACTCAAGAAAAATCTGTAGACAAAGCTAATATCAGAACTGATAACTTAGAGAGCAGAACTTTTGGTATGTGATTTTTGTTTTCTACATTCTCTTAAACCCTGTTTTATGCTTTCATTTCTTTGGGTATTTTGCAACTAAAGCAATATTACATTTACGAAAAAACCACGAAATTAATAACTCATTTGGGGTTTGTCTGCTACTTTATATTTGTGACAAATATTTTATGTGAGTTTTGTGTATTTGCATGAATGTGTGAAATGTGTTTAAGAAGGCATATCCATAAAAAGGTCAATGTCAGCACAAATTTAAGTCAATGCCCTCTTACACCCCTACACATTAGCTTAGGATGCAGTGCAATTTAAGGTAATTCCCTATACATTAGATCAGGATGCAGTACAATTTAAGGTAATGCATTATACATTAAATCAGGATGCAGTACAATTTAATATTATGCCCTATACATTATGTCAGGATGCAGTACAATTTAATATTATGTCCTATACATTATGTCAGGATGCAGTACAATTTAAGGTAATTATTCCCTATACATTATGTCAGGATGCAGTACAATTTAATATAATGCCCTATACATTATGTCAGGATGCAGTACAATTTAATATAATGCCCTATACATTATGTCAGGATGCAGTACAATTTAAGGTAATGACCCATACATTAGGTCAGGATACAGTACAGTTTACGCTAATGTCCCATAGATTAGGTCAGGATGCAGTGCAATTTAAGGTAATGCCCCATACATTATGTCAGTAAGCAGTGCAATTTAAGGTAATGCACCATACATTAGGTCAAGTTGCAGTACAATTTAAAGTAATGCCCTACATATTAGGTCGGGATGCAGTGCAATATAAAGTAATGCCCCATACATTATGTCAGTATGCAGTGCAATTTAAGGCAATGTCCCATACATTTGGTCAGTGTACAGTACAGTTTAAGGTAATTTCCCATACATTAGGTCCTGATACAGTACAATTTAAGGTAATTTCCTATTTTTTAGGTCAAAATGCTGCACAATTTAAAAAAATGCCCCATACATTAGGTCAGGATACAGTACAGTTTAAGGTAATGCCCCATACATTAGGTCAGGATACAGAACATTTTAAGGTTATGCCCTAAACATTCAAATCAGCTGGTGATATACGAGAATGTCTATAATTATGACAACGTTTTTATGATATCTACAGTTTGTTTTGTAACTCCTGTTACAAGATTATTATATACTTTTTGTAAAAATTTTATTTTTGGCTTTAAATTGAGCAGAATTACTTTATTTTGATTTGTCGTCGTGACTTGGGTCTGTTGTTGTTGTTGTTGTTGTTGTTGTTGTTGTAGGTTTTAACGCCATTTTTTTCAGAATAAGAGAGGCTATACATGGCGGCCAGTATTAATGGGGGAGGAAGAACCCTGGAAAACCCCGAGAAAAACCACTGACCCACGAGAAGCTACTGGCAGGCTTTCTCACTTACCCACGTTAGCCGAGTCTCACGCAGACAGAGGTTAGATGGCAGTGATCCGTATTGATCAGCGGTTTAGATCACTCGGCAACTCGTAACCCCCCTCCTCCGCCGGGCCTGTTACTAGCGTCATATTATATAAACTTTATAAATATATGCTCACGTATGTGTTGGAAATTGCTATTAACAATCATAATAACAAGACTTAATGGTGGCTTTAGGTTAATTTCTCTCTGGATTTCGGGGTTTGGACGGTTATAGAATTATTCAGTAACTTCCCACTGGACTGGGCCAGGTCACATGAATAGGCAATTTCAAAACGAACTTAGATTAGAAAGATCTATCACGTGATGTAAATATGCTCTTAATAGAAGCTGTGTATAACGAGAGAACTGAGCAATCAGTTTCATTCCTGTTTTGGAGTCATCCTTGTTTCTTGTCTTCCAGTTGAAAGTCTGCAGATATATTTTATATTGCATTTAGATATTATTCGCGAAGAAAAACATTTATTTGGACTGTTCAGTGAAAACAGATAGTGTTCATTATTTTGGACTATAGTGGTATTATGGAAGTGGTGTGAATTATTCAAAGGATTTATGAATAAAGCCATTTTGATGACGTCACGATTTTTGGTGGACCAGTACCTTTTCTGTTTTTATATTTATAGATAAATTCTCATTCTTGGAGTCTTTTTTCTAGAACTATATCCTGAATATTTTGGATTCACTTCATAATGCTATAAGTTCCTCAATCAATAAAAAGTAGTGCCATCCCAAGGCAATTTTTCTACAATGGAATATTACTACAACGGCCTTATATGTCGCGATTTTAGAAATGGAAATATCTTGCTAACACCAATTTATAAGCTGCGGTATTAAAAAGGAAATAAATTACTGCAACTACCTTACGTACTACTGTTGTAGAAAAGTAAATATATTCATGCAACGACTTTACATTCCACGGATGTATGAAAGGAAATATATTTTATAACGACCTTGAATGTTACGATTTTAGAGACAGTTATTACAACAACGAATTTATATGTCACGATATTAAACAGGAAATATATTACTGCAATGACTTTATATGTCGCTGTTTTAGGAAGGGAAATATACTACTACAACGAATTTAGACTTTACTTGACACAATGTTTGGGAGGGATACATTACTGAACCGATTTTACATAACACGATTGTAGGAAGGGAGAGATGTTACAGCGACTTTACATACCACGGTTATAGGAAAAGGACATGTATTACTTTACATAACACGGTTGTAGGAAGGGACAGATGTTACAACAACGACTTTACATACCACGATTGTAGGAAGGGACATGTATTACAGCAACGACTTTTCATACCACGATTGTAGAAAGGCATAGATCTTATAACAACGACTTTACATATTACAGTTGTAGGAAGGCACGTATATTACAATAACGACTTTACATAACACGGTTGTAGGAAGGGACAAATATTGCTACAATGATTTTATTCTCCAAGGTTGTATGATGAGGCAGGTATTACTAGAACGATTTCATGTGTCATCGTTGTAGGAAGGGACACCTATTCACCAACACCTTTACTTGTAACGATTTTAGGAAGGCAAATATACAACTGTAACGACTTTACAAGACATGTTTATAGGAAGAGACAGGTGTTACTGCAACGATTTTTTATGCCACGGTTGAAGGAAGAGAAAGTTATCAATTCAAACACTTTACGTGTCACAATTAAAGGATCAGATAATACTAAAACATAAAATGCCCAAGTCGTATGAAGAGTTGTATATTATTACAACTATTTTATATGCCATGGTTGTATCACGGGCCAATTGGTGCTGCAAAGACTGTAAATTTCAGGGTTGTATAATGGGACAGATATTATTGCAAGTATCTACACTACCACAGTTGTAGAAAGGGACATAAATTGTTAGAACGGCTGTACATACCGCGGCCGTAGGAAGGTAGAGAGAATACTACAAAGACTTTATATGTTACGTTTGTAGGAGAGGACAGTTATTACTACAACGATTTTACATGCCACTATTGTAAAAAGCGACAGATATTGCTACAAGGAGTTTACGTGCCCCTGTTGCAGGTATGGACAGTTACTACTACAACGACTTTGCAGGTCTCGATTGAATGAAAGGACAGATGCTGCTACGATTACTTAACAAGCCTCGTTTGTAGGAAGGGACATATATTACTACAACGACACTACATGTAATGGTGGTATGAAGGGACAGCTATTACTATAACGACTGTACATGCAACGGTTGTAGGAAGGGACATATATTACCAGACCTACAATGAGTTTACATGCCACGGTTGTCAGAAGGGACATATATTACAAGCATGCAACGAATTTACAAACCCCGGTTTTGAAATGGGCAAATAAAATGTTACTGCAACAACTGTGCATGCCACGGTAGTATGACGGTCAGATTTTATATCAAGGACTTACATGCCACAGTTATAGACAGGAAAAATATTACTACGAAGAAGGTACAGTTTTAGAAAAGAACATATACTTCTTCAACGACTTGACATGCTACTGTTGTAGAAAAATAAATATATTACTACAACGATTTTACATGTCACGGTTGCATAAAGGTAAATATATTACTTCAACGTTAATTTATGCCACAGCTTATGAAGGGACAGTTGTAACTACAATGACTGTATATGCCACGGCTGTATGAAGGGACGGTTATTACTACAACGACTGTATATGCCACGGCTGTATGAAGGGACAGTTATAATTACAACGACTGTATATGCCACGGCTGTATAATTGACGGTTATTACTACAACGACTGTACATGTCACATCTGTATGAAGGGACAATTATTACAAAAGATAAGGCGAGTGCTACCTAGCAGCAGTTGTATAATATAACTTTTCCACATTTCAATATCACTCAAAAATTGGAGGAAAAATAAGTGAGACGCAATGTAGGACATTTGAAATGTGTTATTAACATCTCTTATAAGACTATATTCCACGTAACATGACTTAAGCTAATAATAAACAAAAGTCATAAAACTAACCTGTAAGGATATGATTAAAAAGCGTAGTTTCTTTGAAATAAAACCAAAATAAAAGTGTTTTGTGAAGCAGGATTTGTGATGTATTTAAATTGGGTTTTATTTGTTCTGTGATTAACTTTTGTTGTGAAAGTGCCACGCTAATACTTACTTATGACTTTTTATCAATAGTGATTGCAGCTTTTCCATACAATGCCTAATTAGATATCAAGATATAATAATTTTTTATTTGATAAAGTTAATAAAGTATGAACGAACTCATTTCTTTGCTTTCAGTACATAAAATCCTTGCTCTGCGCAGGTAGCAGCATGCCTGCTAGGAAAGCAAAGATGATTAGCCGCAAAACATTGATTATTTTTGTGTCTTAATCAAAGACTCACACCTGTTTCCCTAGCATCTTCAAACAGTCTATTCATTTTTATTCTGTCAACACTATGCTGAAATTATTTTCAAAAAGAATCCTTTCTTTAATTATTTTAATTAAATAATTTCATTTTATGCAAGTATGAAGGTTACAATTACTGTATGTATTGTTGCATTGATGGAGCTGAGATTAATCTGAGATAGATATACAAAATTCGAAAAAAAACCAGTGAGTTGCGTTTTTGAGGACAGATTATTTTCAAGCTTATATTTTACATCAGTTTACTTTCAAGCTTATTTTAGAGGATCGCTTATTTTGAAACTTATTTTCGAGGACAAATTGTTCTCAAGCCTATTTTCGATGTGCGTTTCCAAGTAAAGCTATCGCTGTTTGATGACATAATTGTTTATGGTTAATTAAATTACTTTTGTATCTAAAATGGAATATAAATAGTATTTTTAATTCATGCCTTTAAATTTAGCAATCACAAAGGATATGATTTCCATTCAAAATGAAACTCGATTTCACAAAATACAATACAGTCAAAACATTCTTTTCAAACCGCATATTAAATTAAAGCATAAGATATATGCATAAATAAATATGGCAGCATACTTTTAAAGGAGGAAGTCAAGGTTTGTTTAAGTATATGTGTTTTTGATGCATGCTTAATGTCTAATTTTTGACTATGAAGTTGACTGGGCATATCCTTTTTATCTTCTTCCAGATGCAATGCAAGACATACGAGATAAATTGAAACTCTTTATCTTCGAAAACTTCCTAGCCAAATAAATAGATAAAACACGAAGCAAATTCCATACGTTTTACAGGTTAAGACGACGAGGTGTATAAGTAATCAATGAAATACTTGTACCTTAGAAGGTCGTCAATTAAAGACTATTTGCGTAAGTGGGAGAGTTTCCAGGTACAACCCATGAAAAGTTACGCCAACCCCCACCGGATTTGCTGAAACAGTATATTTAAAAGAAAACTATTACCGCTGGCCAATGCAAAGAATCAACATGTCACAGGTGCATAGAGAGAAAGATATTACTGGTGATTTGTGGATTGCGTGCAACATAGTTCAATAATGCAACCTAATTTGTTTCTACATTGTGTATCACAAAGCAGTTTTATCAAGACATGTTGAAAAACAGCTAATAAATTGTCTGAAGCACTTTGACTACTTTTGCGGTAACATTTTAAATCAGTATTCCACACTTAAGACAAACGATTTTATATATCTTAGCGATATAAATTTTTTCTGAAATAGTAGCATTCCAAATTCAGAGGAAACAGTTTGTAAAATCAGCATTCCAAATACAAGGCCAACAATTTAAATGACTTCGCGATAGATTTAAAAAAACATCAAACAAACAGTATTCCAAACTGAAAGCAAATAAAGTAGATTCAATAATGAAGTGATTCAAGAATGAAGTGATACAACAATGAAATAGCTTTTCTTAATACCGTAGACCAATTTGACAATTTATTTGACAAAACAGAACCCAAGATTGATTCTGAAGTGTGTTCTGGTATGCTAACGGCAAGCTCTTTTTAATGGGAGCACACACACACACACACACATGCATGCATGCACGCAATCGATGGCCAGTATTATTGCCGAAGTGTGAAAAAAATTTAAAGTTATCATAAATATTTAAAAAGATAAGTAACAATGTGATGGATATATTAACATCAGCATATCAATTTGTTTCTTATACAAAACTATGTACGTTCTGCGCCACTGTCATCAGAATTGTTACATCCTTTATCCATCTTTCCTTCCTCTGAGTTACTGTCCCTATTATTCAAAATATCAGTTATGATTAAGATCCAAACGGGAACTAGCATTAATATTTAGACCACATTGTTAGAAGATGTTGACATCAATTATACGCGCCACGTAAGGGCTTCGCGGGATTTACACTTATGCTGTAGGTTTATGTGGTTCTATTGGACTCACCGTACTAACGATATGAAAGAATATGAACCTGTGTAGAATTAGGTGAACATAACACCTGGGTTTGAATGGACAGTACTGGCTAATCACGAAATTAAACTTTCAGTGAAAAGAATCTTTTGAGAGCTATCCTAATCTTACTACAAAAATAACAGAGTCAAGGATTTATCGATAAAATTTCAGTCACATTGCAGACGTGGGTTTGGAAAACTTATTACTGACTTTTTGTGCGAAATTAATGCACGTGTTTCACGTGATCCAGAATAATGTCTCGGCTTACAGTTTTCTCCAAACAGAAGCTGCCATCAAGGATGTATCTACACTGGTAAATTCAGGTTTGGTTACGAGCATTCAAACATTCAGGGCATTCAGAAGTTATTGAATTTTTAATACATGGTGCTTGCATAAGTTTACTATGATAATTGAATTAGTACATTAAATTCTAAGACTCATAATTACACTCAAATGGACGTGAATTACAACAGTCATAAAACGCAATTTTGCAAAGACTACACAATTGTTTAATCGAAAATCCAATTTAAACAAAACGTATTCTAATTATAAATTTGATGCAATTGGCTTACCAGCTAATAAAAATACTACTCCATAACTTCGCGCTAACATAATTAAGAACATTAAAATATATAGAAGATGACTGACACCAATATTAGATAACATTTTATAAACATGAAGTACAATTTGTACACTATATTAAATAAGCAAAACGATTAATGAAGTAAACTGAAGCTTGCCACAAACATTACACCCAAATTATGTGACAAAGGCACAATTAGCACGATAGCGACAGTCCAGCTTAGTTATTTGGCAAACTTTGACGAAGAGAGCGGAAATGGTGTTAAAGTGCATCATTCCGCTGCCGCTTTGTACTTCGGGACACGCCTTTCCTTTGTTGGCCTCTAACGAACAATATTCCATAATTGAATAGTTCGATGTGCGTACATTTAACCTAACATATATGTTCAAGCGGCCGAATACAACGTTTGAAACAGTGAGCGATAAAAGAGTGGGAGGGAGCAATAATGCCTCTCTGAAACACTGGAAAGAGTAGTAGCAGCAGAGATATCACCAGGAGAGATAATAGCACCAAGTCTCAAATGGCGGCCGTAATGTTCTTTCCCTTGTTTCGAGAAAGAAATGTATTTTTTCAATCAGATTCGAAATGCTTCTATGTGTCAACATAATTAGGGATATTTTTATATAACAGTCAATTTGATACTCAGGAAAATGTCTCCAAAAGGTTTATAAATCATTTTAATGTAGCTGTACAAAAGTTTCAAACACAATAAAAGCATAAGGACAAATACTAGCTTCAACTAATTTTTTTTATTCTGGTTATTCTTGTTTCCATGAAGAGGAAAAGGCAAAAACAAGAAGTTTTTATTGATGTACGTATCCCAATGCTGTGTTCAATCTTTTAGCCTCGGTTATAGAGACGTCTTCAGTGTAGAGGCAAATCTTATGCATTAGTTTCGAGCAAAAGAATTTTAATATGGATATATCAGTTTATTTCCACAAAACGATTATGAAAACATTTTTCCACGTTATTTGTTCGTTTCCTTTTGCATTAGAAACAATAGTAATTTAAACATGTGCAACATCTTCACACATTTTGGCAGTTTACAAATAGCCCTTACGAGGTTTTGCAGTTGATCTTCATTTTATAGAGTATGTGTGACAGGAGGAGCATGGCTGTACCTTCCGGGTGGAGGTGGAGGCGGTTTACCTCTCTCTCTCTCTCTCTCTCTCTCTCTCTCTCTCTCTCTCTCTCTCTCTCTCTCTCTCTCTCTCTCTCTCTCTCTCTCTCTCTCTCTCTCTCTCTCTCACACACACACACACACACTTACACTTACACACACAAACAAACACAGAGTTTTACGCCTCATCTATGTGCATTCGATTTGATAGGGTCAATTCAATAAACAGAAAACAGAGTTATATCTTCCATATATACACTAATACTTTATTTTTTTAGAGCAGGAAATATATTATTCAACAAAATTATGTAAACAATGCTCTCTGTCTCTGTGCAAATTATTGTCTCGGTATATTATGATAAATCCTTGTACGTATCATACTATTTTCATTTAAAAACGAATACATAATATACAGCTCAGTCTTAAATGGTAATACACTATAATTATTCATTATTGATGTAGCCGTTTTGAAAGTGTATAACATATGTGTTGTTACGTATCGGCTTGTTCAAAGCAACAAAGAAAGAGTGATGACAACACGCTTTGTAAATTTTAACAAAAATAATTTATTTTCGTAGAAAACATGAAATAAAGTAGATATGTTAAGCAAGACTTACGGTTTACAGAAACGATCCAAATTGTTTGGTTCAAAAGATAAACATAGGTCGTATAAACAGTTCTAAACACAGTCTGAAATTCAGTTCCAGACCAAAATGACTGATGACAACGTCAGACGAATGCTAACAGAACATTCCACAATTTACACAATAAAGCACAGTTTGTGTTGTTCCGTTCCAATTTAGAATATTTTCGGGAAAATGTCTTTGTCCAAATCAATAATGTTGTTCTCCAGAAAAACAATTATACGAAGTAAAATTAGCTCGTCTACGTAGACCTACGAACAGACAACTTCTTCTAGCACAAAAATACTTTTTTTGTAAGATAATTGAAGTTGTATAAAGATGTTACAATAAACCCCGAACCTGACTGTACGAGTGCGACTGTGTATGACTCTAAGAGTCTTACAAAATACCTTTGCATATAAACAAAGCTAATATGTTGTTCGAATTACACACGCACAGAGGACGTATGCTATTTCGTAACACATCTGGACATTAGGAAAGCCTGACTAAGTATCAGTCAATCGTTTTCATAGCTATTCCTGAATGTTTACTTGTAATGAATTTGCCATCATACACAGCACGTGCTCACATTAGTCACATTTATGACTCAAGTAAACACGATGTTTTTCAACAACATATTAGACTGATATTAATATAACCATATTAATAATTGAATTTAATGAAATAAAATGAAATAAAAACATTTATAGAGAATTCATTCCTTAACATACACACACTTGAACTACAGGGTCGTCACGGTATAATGTGTGTTTCTCTCCTTTATAATAAAATTGCCTCATAAATGTGGCATAAGAGATTTACTGGGTATATATTATACATATTATATTGACAGTATTGTGACAAGGTGTTAATTGACATTCTTTGGTGTCGGTAAAATAAATGTTCTGATCATTATAGAACAGATAGTTGATGTTTCAACAAGTTTACACCTCAAGAAATACGTGATGTTGACAGGCATATGCTTCAAAGACTTTCATCCTATTGAGCAGCCATTTGGGGAAAAAATATTTATATCAATGGCATGTCTTTGAGGTCTGGTCTTCAATAAAGTGTTGATATTCAAAAGTGTTTTAAGTAATTAAGGAATATTGAAAGAGAAAGACTAATTTCCTGCTACGAAATTGACATGCAGGAGCGAGAATGGAGATTACCTTTCATTGATATTTTAACATATGTGTTTTGTTTCCTTATGAATAGGCGTTGATAGCGAAAAGTATTGAACTATTGGAAATATATTCCTGGTTTATAAAACTGTTCCACATGCAAAGATAAAAACAAACATCAACCCGACTGAGCAGATGAAATAAGAAAATGTGTTTGGCAGTATTTCTATTAGGATATAAAATATGGGTAGAGAAAATAAAAAGTATATAGGACTATGTTGGTCCATATCAAATTTGGGTAGATAAATTAAATATTATATAGGACTATGTTGGTCCTTACAAATTGGGATTAGTTACAAATTGAATAGCTTGGTTTAATTCAATGGCTTGAATGACATAAAAACCGACTTGCCTTAGAAGCCGCCTTTCACAAATGTAATCCTAAAATAAACGATCTACTCGCTTCTTTTTAACTGAAGGAATCATTCTTCCTTACAAATTGAAATTAGCTACAAAATTAAATAACCTTGTTCAGTTTAATAGCTTCGATATCATAACAACCGACTTACTTGTAATTCATAACAATAAACGATTTCCTCTCTTTATTTTCACTAAAAATCAGCCGAACAAATCAGGTTACGTTTTCTTTTCAACTATTACTCCATGTTACGAGTGGTAATCCAAATTAGACATAAGCCATAATCAATGTTAAGAGTTGAACAAAAGCCATAACTTCTTTACAATAATTAAATTAAAAATGACATTCTGATTTGGACACATACGTTATTGAACAAAAGTGACAGCCTCTTTACAATTATGATCGGGATACGTAGTTATTCCACACCATTTCGGAATCTTTACAATAATTAACTCAGAACATGCATTCTGATTGGGGCACGTAGTTGTTCCATGTCATATTGGAATATATAAAAGGCCGAACCTATCTGAAAACTTCAGTCAATTAAAGCCCCAGTCAGAAAAGTTTGTTCGCTTTTAAAGGTAAGAATTTCCTATTACTTGCTTTAAAGATTTTTTTAGCAACTTGTAGTCGCAATATTTTTGTGAGTTCTCTTTTTATGTATTACTATAATGTAATGAAATATTTTTTTGTTTATATCTTCATTTGTTTGAATTCGCTAGCTTCGTAGTATTCTTTAGATAATACAGTATAATGTCCAGTGATCGTTTGCAGGTTATTATTCTAAATTATATGAAACAAAATATATTCCTTGAAATGATTATAACATCAGTCGCAACTATTGAATTTTAGGCTTTCTGAATTCAAGCAATATTTGATCACTTGTATCGCATTCTAAAATGCAGAGAATTTTACAAGCATATAAAGTAGTAGATCACACAGAAATTATTCAAATATATTGTAATATGTATTGTAATATATATTGTATGAATAAGTGTATCTTTAGAACATAGTTTCATATATATCAATAAAAGTCGATTAAAGCCCCAGTCAGAAAAGTTTGTTCGTATTTACAGCGATCTCAGCTACCTCTTGCTGCAAGAGCTTCCCCCAAAGATGTAGCTGTATCGACACCATTACGCATGACACATTGTCTTTGAGAGAGTCCGAATTTCCCCCTTTTCTCTCTATCCTCCCTTCTACCCACGCAGTATAACATTGCTAAGTGTTTTACGAAACAGATTATTCAGATTCTTCACAATTCGTAAAAAGTAGTTTCGTAAAGTTTTTAAAATGGCTATCTATGGGTAGTCACTCCCTTATTGACATTAAAATTTGACTGCAATAGTAAAACTTAACTAATGCAACGTAAACTACAGATCTGTCGGTATAAAATTCAGACAACTGTACAAATGCACAGTAAATGACAAATCTGCGATGTGAAAGTACAACTTTGATAGCTATGCAAATACACAGTGAAGGACAAATCTATCTGTGTAATAGTAAAATTTGTACAAATATAAAAATACACAGCAAATGATAAATCGGTCGGTATAAGAATAAAACTTATACAACTGTAAAGACACACAGTAAAATACAAATATGTCGGTGTGAGAGTAAAACCTAGACAAATATATAAATATACTGAAAATGACAAATCTGTCAGTCGAACGAAAATCTTCTTATATAAGTATAAAATTACCAACAAAATACATTTATATTGGTAGAAGCTAGGTTGATGTGACGAGGAAAATAAAATTCCTTACTTGAATTTCCTATTCAATTGAAAGCGCATTATCCAATACTTCTCGCTCCGTCGTCAATTAAATTCGCAATTTTATATTCTTCTGGCTCTGTCGTCATTTGAAATCTTATGGTTTTCATCTGATTCTGTCGTCAACTGAAATAACATTATAATATTCTTCTGGCTCTGTCGTCAATAGAATTCGCATTATCGTACACGTCTGGCTGTGTCGTCAATTGAAATCGCGTTATGTATACTTCTAGCTCTTTTCCTTCATCCATCATTTTAAAGATTTTCTGAGGAGCAACACTGTATTCTGCTTAACGCTGCATCCAACAATACACGAAAATACATAACATTTCAGCAAAACACTTTTTATTAATTATATATGTAAAAATTACACATTCTCTATCCAAGCTAGTGAGATGATGACCACTGTACATAATTATGTACGTATTATCTGTTATTATAATGTATTATCTGTTATTATACTGTATTATCTGTTATTATATCTGTTATCATCTGTTATTATACTGTTGCAAATGAAGATTACAGTGCTAATGATGAGCAAAACTGATATGACAAACTTTCTTACAGCAAAAATACCAATATTATATGGCCAATCTAAAAATATTTGGATATCGTCAGTATTTTGAACACACTTTTGGAAAACTAGATGGAAAAAGCAGCAGCGTTATCAAAATGACCTAGATATTTTAGTTGTATTCCCCTGACCAAAATTCTTAAGTTCACTTATAAAAAATTCCATAAAGCAGATAACGTAATGCATCATTTCACCTCCATTTTACTCTGATGAAATATGCAGAAAACAAAATCATGAATAACATTTTTTTTTCATGCATGAACTAAGTAAACAAATAATATCTGTAGAAACCAATATGATTCCATACGTCGTAAAAGTACATGCATAAAATGATTGATGTCACCATGTGAAGTTTTTGTCCCCAATATGAAGAACGTGGAAACGAATGTGTTAGACTTTGGTCTGCTCTGACTAAGAAAAAAAGTTTTAACCATGCAGGAACTGTGGGATGTGGGTGTATCAGCGAGAGATTGGTAGAATGAAGAGTAGAAATACGATGATGGTCGTAAAACAAGTAGTGGATTCCATTGAAAAATGTATGGAATTAGCCCACTTCTATTTTTTGTACCCGATTTCAATTACAGTGACACAAGTAGCGCTTTGATCTGCTCTGTCTCCATCATATTTCTACTTTTAACAGATATTGAATTAAAAAATGTGGGCTATTGGTGTAACAGCAAACGGGTTTGTAAAAAATGGGTAGAGATACAATGATTGTCAACACACAAGTGAATTGCAATGAATGATGCAAAGAATAACCCCACTTTAATTTTGGTACCTGACGTCTGTTTCGTCACACATGTCTCAAGTTAGGTCAGACCTAAATTTCATTCCATTAGATAGCAGGATTCTCGACTTAAATTTAAGTCCAGACTGAAATTTCGTTTCTGAATTCGAACTCGAATTTTAAAATGGACATAACCAGCTAATGATGACACATTTATATCTCCCACCATTTGCCTGCTCTTCGTTGGAGGGACTCAAGAAACATGACATGTATGATGTATACTATATATTTAAACATTTTCTAAAAATAGTAAAAGGGGGAGAATTCATTTAGCAATCAGAATAAGGCTAGTTCATCATATTGGCTTTTATGCCCTAATGACTCTTGCTGTTGAACCAAAACCCGCTTTTCCTAGATGTATTTGTTTCTAATTGCTTGCTTTCCAAGCAGTCATTAATTCTAGTTAAAGATAAATGAGTATAATCAGGACTCGAGCGCCGTTAAGATGTGGGGCTTGGATTTATCAAAACTGTTTTTAAAGCGATGGAAAAATATCAAAATTGGTCAAAAGACGCGCTTTTAGTGGTTACCAACGGCAAGGTACCTGTGTATTCCGAGTCCTTTGCCTGGGGATATATTGCAAGTCGTAATGTGCAGTCGAAAACCGTCACTTTCTTTTCATTTTCGTATACGAAATTTTATACAATCTCTCGCTGTTTTCTCTTTCTCAGAGCCATCCTGAATGTAGTTCCAAAGACCCAAACACCATTCTGATAATAAAATCCTATGATCGTATTTTTTACTTTAAAGACGAAACTTGTATCAAGTACGTAGATTTATTCATAAAGTTAATAAGGTTGAGTAGTAATATTAGTACCTGAAAACATCACGTGATGTGTATGATGTCAGTGGTTTTAGAAAGGAATAGGCTGGTCTAAATCTTTATTAGCTTGTGTAACACATGTGACATTGTTTGTAGTTTAGGTTATGACTCTAAAATGCTATCTAATCCATATTGATAATTTATATATTATAAGTCATAAATAGAATAAGATGCAGTACCAATTCTTGTAAGCAATTCGTTTATTCTGAGAGGAATTCACTTGTTTAATTCAATCATTAGTTGGAATTACAGTGCTCGAGATATTTCAGATTAATTGGAATAATAACTGTCACGAAAATACTATGTATTCATTCAAGAACGTTTTGATTTAATGTTGTATTGGAAACGCTGTGAATTAATTTGAAGACAGTTTGGAATTATATCATAGTGATTATTCTGTACTGTGGATACATCAATACATTACTGACTATCATCCAGATTTCTCGATAATTTTGGAATAGATAGAACAGTTAGGACTTTAGAATCCCGTTCACTTATTGTAAGTTAATTTTTTTTCCTTTGTATTTTAGGAAAACAAATTAATAATTTTAATCGTACAAAACATTTTGGTTTTCGTTCTTCCTTGCTACTTATTGTAAGACCACAGATTCGTGACAAAGAATGTAGCATACAAGATTATTTGCGCTATTGTCAAGGTCGTAAATGGCGAGGGGTTCAGCAATTGCAGAAAGAAATCAATGCTGGATGACAAGCTTCTCCACGAAGCAAGCGCCTTTGTAAATCATTGAGTATATCATAACATGGCTGATCGTCGGTGGATGGTGCGACCAAATATTACCTGTTACGTATCGGCTCGTTCAAAGTAACACAAAGAAAAAGTGAAGATAACATGCATTGTAAATTTTAACAAAAATAATAATTTCCCTAGAAAATATGGTGAAAATGTAAATATATGAAACAAGACAGATTTACGAAGAAAATCGAAACATTTGTTCTAAAGTTGTCAAGCCACGTAAGTCCTGTGAACAAACAGTTCTGAATTGATACAGTCTGAACCGGAGTTCCGTTCCAAAATGGCAGATGAAGACTTGAGACGAAAGTTAATACAGAAAGTCCAGAATTTGCACTGTGAATCACAATTTGTATTGTTCTGCTCCAATTGAGAAATAATTTCAGCTAATGTCTTTGTCCAAAAAAATGTGTTGTTCTCCAAACAAAATAATTATTTAGAAAGTGGATATAGTACAGCTACCACCAATAACAATACACTTGTTGTTCCTCATACGTACGAACGAAGAACTTTTTCCAGCACAGAAATACATTTTAAGGTACTAGAAACTCTAAAAGATGTTATGCTGTGACTCTCACTTTATGACTGACTACTACTAAAGGTTTCTTGCAAGTAACTAAGCATTTAAAACAAGCTAATACGTCACACCAAGTACACACGCACGAAGGACATGTGTAATTTCTAAAATAGCTCTGGGTATTGCAAAACGAAAACAAGTGTAATTTTAGTGGTCACAACAGTCATTTACATATCTTTACCGGACTGTTTACTTTCAACGACAAAACCTTCATGCGAAAAATAGTGCTTGCACGAGTCACATTTACTTTTTAAGTAAAGTCGATGTATCTAATAAAAGTATCAGACCCATGCAAGCATAATCATTATCATAATAATAATTATATTTAATGATATAAAAAAATGAAGTAAAACTAAAATAGAAATAAAATAGAAAATTCAAATCTTAACACACATGCAATTTAACTACATGGTCGTTACAAGCCGATATCACGTTAACCATCTCATGTTCACATTCAACAACAGCTGGGGTTTTCAGCCGGACCAATGATTAGCGAGCGAAATGAGTTTGGAAACATATCACCTTGTTGGATGGTCTGTGCTTTGTTTGCGCAGAGAAATCAATGACTGTAAAAGCTGAGATTTTCAAATCTTAAGTGGATTTTCTCGTTTGCGTCGATGCCAAGTGAAACATCGATTGTTGTATAACTGAATCATAACTCCATATTGTGTACAAAGTAGCATACAAGCTCAAAATGGCATACAAACTCATAAGGAAAATCCAACTCGAGCTCAAACACGTAATAACCGAGACCCGATCACAGTGATTTGCGTCCGGTGTGGAACAAAGAAATTTACACTTACAAAAAATTATCTAGCAGTGAATTCGCTGTGGCATTCACAAAGTGACATTGACATCGGGGAATAAATCCCTTGGTGAATAGCTTCTCTCTTGACATAATTAGTGCAGGCCTAGGACATGCTTCAATAGCTGTGATAAATTTACATATTCACGAGAAGAAAGATCTCCCGTGGGTGTTATAATGTGATGCTCCCAACAACATTTACCTGGCGAACATCTTGTTTCTCCTACCTGATGGTGTACATTATTGCACAAGTGCGCAATAATCATTATAGATGCTACCAGAAGCTACAAGGAAGTTGAGTCGATGAGGTTCAAAGTTTCAGTTTGTGTCACTGTCGCCTTCAACGTATACGAACTGTTCGAACATGGTGGAGGCAGTTACATGTGGACCAGGGCAAAATATTTCTCAGAGCCATTGCTGCATAGCCGGCAAAGCATCAGGTGTTGATTCGTCCATGACATGTTACTGTACATCACGATCAGGCTATTGTAAAACGTTTTGAACGCCTGCAAAACGATTTATACATCCTAATACATCAGTTGGGGCAGGAGTTTTGTGAATCGTACATGGCGTGATCTCTTTAATGATCTAGCGAGTGGGTCACACGGCTTTGTTCCGTCATAGCTGCGCTGAGCAATAAAGCCATGCGTTTTAAGGGACCTAGCAAAAAAGTATATAAAAAAATGCAGTTAATATTACACCAAAAATCAGCGGAGAAACGTGTCCCAACATTTCTCAGTATCGGACAAGTCACGTCTGTAACCATTATGTGTCTATCGGCGAGCACTTTGCTTCTCTTTGCAAGACACACCCCACCCACTACACGCACACACATACACATACCACCATCACCAGCACCACCACCAATTAACAACAACAGCAACAGCAACACACATAACAAAAACAGCAAAAAAGCAAACAAATGGTCTTTCAGATATCTATTACTTTTCTGATTTATAAAGAAAATATTTGTTAATAAGAAATAATAAACTTTATTCAACTTGTATTAGCTTAACAAACATTTGCTCATATGAAAGGCAACAGTGTACGAATAAAGCTAAATATTAAATTGTCTTTGTTACTTATTTCTGATGAATAAACATTATAGATGTTACCTTTGCAAAACACTTTACAAATGAAAATTTGTATATCTTTTCTACTTAATAATTTTTGAATGTTTCTCTAAAATTGGCACATTGAATTATTTTTTCCCACGAATACATAAAGAAACAAAATAATATGTTTATGGAATAGATTCACAAACTACATATTGTTATGGCTTAGCCTTACTACATTATATGGCCTTCTTTTCATTAAAAAAAATCTGCAACTTTGTTTTCCTGTATTTTCATTCCCATGAAAAAAATGTTTCAAGCTGTAGCTATCCATGCATAGAACATACTAGATATCTCAGACTTCCATAAGTATTTACAAATAGTTTTATTCACTGGTTGTGATTCAGATAGCATTCTGACAGGTATTTAGGTAGGAATTATATTGAAATTAATGATTCACGGCCAATAGTCTGTCTTAGCAATCCCATCAATCTATTGATATTGATATTCCCATTAATGACAATACAGACTTATCATTGCAATACAATTTGTATAACGTTCCTGTTGCCTATGGGCATTGTCTCATTTCTTTCCTTAAGACGATAATTTGTAACACTCTAATCTTGTTTCGAGGCAGGTGGTTACCAGAAAAAAAGTAGCCACATATTTCATTATGATATTAATTGGAAAATGCGTAGTTGCATATTAGCTATTGTATTATTAGAAAATATATTGACTTGAGATTGGCAACTAGAATAAGCTTTCTGCTAAAATGCAATTTACACTGTTAACCAACGGTAAATGCATGACTGTGAAATAATAAAAACTACAACTTCTTCAACTATTGAGATAGTATCTTCAAATTTAATGGTAACTCAACGGGAGAGGAAATGGAGGAGGGTTTGTTCTAGAGCGGTTACCTATACGAATCACTGTCATTTTGACTCTGTCCGCTTTGGTTCTAGTCTAGGGCTCAACCAGTGTGCATTTGAAAGAAAGCTTGCCAGTAGTTTCCCTTTGTTCTTGCCAGGGCTATTTCACCATGAGTCTTACTTGCCGGCTTGTATGCATTCAAAAAATATAATTAAACCCACAACAAGGAGAGAAACAACCTTAGCTTTCAATGTACTTTTTATTGTCCAGTTTCAACACACTTTCCCTGTTATTCGTATCACTAGACAAATCTGCTTGGATACGGATAGAATGGTTTCAATTAATATATGGACTGGAATAATTATATCTGCAATATTTAAATTTTGTAAGTTAATTTGGATACTATGGGTAACATAAGAAAACAAAGCCATAAAACTTAGATATTTTAATATGGAAAATGTAATCAGCTTTTAATACATTTTGTGATAAATGTCTTCTTGGGTTCATATATTCACACATAAATATATATATGTACGTGTGTGTGTGTGTGTGTCAATAATGTTGGATCTGAGAACATCACACTATTACACAAGAGTAACATAACAATGTAAATAATATATTAATTATGCAGCGTCATACATTCTAAAGTGAGTTTTATTCCATTGACAGATTTGTGTTAGGATGCCTTCATATTTACCAGACGTGAGATTTACTGGGCTTAACCTTTAAACCTTATGCAGACATACTGATGAAACAGGGTGAATAAATTAACGTTCTTTGATGTCTATCAAAGACTTTTTTCCAATCAAAAGATAAAAGATAGAGATAATTTTACATTTTCCCACTTTAACAACTAAAGAGTGCTGATAGGCAAATAGTTCAAATACTTTCACCGTACCGGGCAGTCATTTAACAAATTATTTATATGAATGGGATATCTTTAGAGTCAGTTCGGTAAGCCCTTGTCTTTAATAAATGTAGTACAGGCATCACCAAGCATTTCAGTGTTTAAGAAACATCTAAAAGAAAATGACTCATATTCACTGACAAATTCTTCGGCGGTGAAAGATATTTCAGTAGAATTACTACTTCAAATTACAGTAACGATGTTTTAGATCAGCAATTCGTTAATATATCCTTTCTAAATAACAAATAAATATGATATTGTTAATGTTTGAAATATTTTCGTGAGCATTTAGCATTGAACTATTTTCCACCGCAACAGGGAAAAGGGTATAATAGACACTGGAATAAAACGTAACCTTACTTTGACTAAACAAACGAAATTAGAGATAAATCGTACCGTTGCTTGATTGAGCAAACAAAATTAGAAAATGTATTTCACGTGAACCAGATAGAAGACTTTTGTAAAACGTATATTATACTCACTCGGTTACAGTACCAACAACTGGGGGGTTAACCGGGTATATATCCCCGGGGGCAGGGCCGAACACCACTTTTAATTTTATAAAAGAAAAATAAATTTTGTTTGAATAAGAACTAGGAGAGGCCTGTGTGCTTCTTACCCCAGGGATCGCGATCGCTCTCTACGGCCCTGCTTAGTTACAAGGTTTGCTAATTCTTTCATAGGAATGAACATAAACAAACAAAATTTAGATACAACTGTAATAATACTATTAAAAAAATACCGCATTAAGCACTGTCCATCAAAACACTACAAATATGTGTTTCATATTGGTAGTTTCTTTGCGTGGTTTCGTTGTGTAATATATTCATGAAAACACGTCGGTAAAAATGATAAACATATAGAGCAAAGAATTTTGCGTAAGCAAATAAACCTCGAATACTGATAACTGTTTTCAAATGATTTCATTTTGCTATATACAGCTAAAATGTTGCTGTTTTGCTTTTTGTTGTGCTTAAAAGCAGGTGTGCTTTTGTTAGGAAAGTAGTATGATAACATAATTAGGGCGTCCAGTAATACACAAAATTATAATTATCCTACATAATATTTCCAGCAAATTATGTAAGCATTGCAAACACTAATATACACAGAACATTTACTGTGAATGAAGCCTGGTTTGGAGATCACTCGCATTTTTAATATAAAACACACTGACAGGAACTGTAGCAGTTTTTGCTAGTTTGACGTCTACACTATGATTTGAGTGATGACCTTTTTTGTTACTTGATGGTAAATCTATAGAACCTCCTATTATTTTGTCATGTGACGTCATCTGTGTTTGTCCTAGTAAAATCTTTACCAGGTTTGTCAATGTCTTTCTCATGGTCACTGTTTCTGATTCCCCCACCCCGTTTTACGACTTCTGCGTATTTCTTCTTGTTGTGCCATGGTGAGTCAAGTTTTTCGCTGTTGTTCATCATGTTGATTCTTATTTGAATTTACACAATTCCTGTTTATGTTGGTTCTTTGGTTCACTGTTGTTTTGGGATGTACTATATGTGTATTTCTGTTCCTTGCTGTTGTTTTTTGGGGGAGGGTGAATACTTCATTTCTTGCCGTCCCTTACTCTGTTGTTGTGATGATTTGTTGCTTTTCTGCTGCTGCATTTTCGGTTGTTAATGGATGATATGCTGTTTTTCAGTTTTTTCAGCTTGTTGACTTTTTTTTCTTCTTTACTCTTAAGCAAATTGTTCAGTTTTTCATTCTGCTTCAGAAGTATATTATTTGTTCTTGATTCTGTTTTCTAATATGCTTATTGATCGAATCTGAAAATGCTTTTTCTATGTAGTTCCTTCTTCAGTTCAACCCTAACATTTTCCATCTGGTTTCCTAAGTTTAGTGTTCGTTTAGTTGTCCTACTAGTAATTACTATACATAGCACATATGGCACATTCCAAAACATCAGTAAAGCACACAATACAAAAGAATAGGAGGTTCCATCGATTCAAAAGTAAAAAATGTTAGAAAAGAGAATAAAGCGAAGAAAACAAATTAAGAGAGGTAAAGAAACCGTGTTAAACATCTCACGTTGAAGATTGACTGATAATGACTATATGATGTTATGCAAAAGGCTAAAATTTTCTCCCAAACTGAAATATCACAATAAAATTAGATTAGCTTAAGAAATTTTTAAATATTCTGGACGCATAAAAGTAAAAGAATTTTATGATAAAGCATGCAACAATTTAGAGGAAAAATCAGATTATTTTTGTTCTTTAAAAATTGGATTATTTCATCTTTTATGTCATATTTGACACCACCTAGTGGACGTAATTCATATTTAGATGTTTATATTGACGCGATCACAAAGGCGATATTATAGTAATATTTATAAGGACTAAATTAAGGCTTTTTATAATCTAATGAATGACGACAGTATAGTGATTAGAAAGGCTGATAAATCAGATACTGTTATTATTATGAATCAAGACGATTATGTTAAGGAAGTTGAACGTCAATTAAATGATGAAAAATACTACAAATATTAACTAAAAGACGTCAATAGAAATTAAATCGAAATTTTCATCATGCATGAATGAAATCGAAAAAATAACAATTCCGTTTGTGAGGAATTTTATACTTACCCTCTTAATATACGTACACCTCAATTCCACATATTCCCAAAAACTCATACACATTCTGGCCATAATTTACCTTTAAATTATCCAGGACGTCCCATTATATGAGGTTGTAATGCATATACTGAAAACCTATCCAAATGTATTGATAGTGTTTTGCAACCTTTAATGAAATCATTTCCTTCATACATTAAATATACTGCTGATTTTATTAAAAAGTTGAAGTCTATTCCACAGCTATCTGATACTTAGTATCATTAGATGTAACATCACTATATACCAACATTCCTCATTCAGATGTTATTAAAGCGTGTAAATATTTTCTTGATAACAATCCCTTATAATAGCACACTATCTAATAACGATATTTGTAGAATAATAAAACTGATCTTAGAAATTAATTCTTTTCAATTCAATAATACAAGTTACATACAAATAATGGGTACGTCAATGGGTAATCCTATGACTCCTTCGTACGCTTTCCTTTTTCATGGGTAAATTAGAACGTTTTTTAAAAAAAACCGAAAA
Source organism: Potamilus streckersoni (assembly GCA_016746295.1). NCBI lineage: Eukaryota > Metazoa > Mollusca > Bivalvia > Unionida > Unionidae > Potamilus > Potamilus streckersoni. Next base: position 4,637,674 of record JAEAOA010002230.1, read on the forward strand.
GTCTAATCCATCTGTTTTGTTTGGATGTTTAGATGACATATTTATGACCTGGAACCATTCATCGCCTAAATCATTTTCACCCGACGATTAAATTTACTTAAACTGTATCATGAACACATGTTTCATTTTTAGACATTAAATGTAATAAAAATATTGATAACACTCTACAAATATTATTGTCAAGGAAACTAATATCCACCAATATGTGGAATATTCTTCATGCCATCCAATGCCATGTAAAAAACGGTATACCATATAGCCAAATAATCCCGACGCATTATTTCAGATGCTTGAATTAAAAACGTATTTCCAAAAAGAAATTATCCTGCAAATATAATTGATTATGCGCTGAAATAAATCCCTTACTCATATTCAACATGAGGCTTTAAACACAGCAAATTGTACAATAGAGACAAATATAATTCCTTTCACGATACAATATATCCCTTCAATATCTAATATAGGTCTTATTATTCATAACTATTGGAGTCTCATAAATTTATCAAATAAATACAGCGTAAAATCACTTTACAAAAATAAACCAATTTTTGCTTAGAGAAGACTCAATAATTTACAAGATTTTCTAATTAGAACTAAACAGACACAGAATCAAAAATGACAATTTTCGTTATCTAAACGTAAGATGTGCAAACATAAGAGAAAGTGCTTCTTTCAGCAGCGCTACAACAAAAGAGGTATTTTCTCTACGTTTTGATACTAACTGCTTATCAACTGATGTGATTTATTTGACAACCTGTAAAAAAGTGTAACATGCAATATGTTGGACAAACACGTCAATAAGTTTCTAAGAGAACGAATAATCATCGCTTTCATGTACAAAGTTATAGAGATCCTCAGTTTTCCTCTAATATTTCTAAATATTTTAATATCAATAATCACTATCTATTCGATTTTTTTTCATGCCAATAAATATTATACATGGATACATGGATATACTCATGAAAGATTTATTGAATTCATAAGTTATATATTTTGTATCCTAATGGCCCTAATACCAATGCAATATATTAAATTGTATATTTTTTTAAATTGAAAAATTGTATATTATTTATAACAATATAATTATATATATGACTATTTGTTTTCTCATTTTACTATATAATTATATGTAATTTAACTGAAAGAAAATACCAAGATTAGTGAATATATTTTACGAAATTCAACCGGTAGACAATACGACAATGTTTTATTAATTATACGTAATTTAACTCTCAGATAATAGTAACAAAATTAAATGTAATTTCAGTCAGAAAATAGTAAGATATCTAAGTAATTATACAAAATTGTATTGGCAAGCAACACTAGGATATCTAATTACAATTAGATGACGTTATAATTATACATAATTTAACTAGCAGATAATATTAAGATGTCTGAATATTTATAAGTAACTTGACTGACATTCAATAGCAAGATCTTTGAATAATTATACATAATTTAACTGGCAGACAATTGTAGGATATCTAATAATTATAGTTAGTGTGACTGGCGGACAATAGTGGGGGATGTTTGAATAATTATAAAACGCTACAATTTCAGTGTATTAGTTCGATAATTAATACTGATCTAATTATGGATTTTTTTCCTACTGTCATAAGTTTTAATGAAGCAAGAAATAAAAAAAATCTATCCAGGTTCTTTATACACACACACACACACACACACACACACACACACACACAGACTAAACCCATATGAAGCGATAGAACATATTGCCATCTCGTCGTCTGAAAACAACAGTAGAAGAACTGAAAGATTTTACAACATTTAATAATAATAACAACATTTTTTCTCATTTTCCTTTACAAATGATAAATGTTGATACAGTTTGATTCACAATAATGTTCTGAACATTGGCTGTAGTGTAATCATTTATTCTACTAAACTCAGAATGTTTGCTTTCGGTTTTAATATGTCTGAATGCCATTCTATCATTTTATATTGACATCATGTATTTTATATTCATTTAATTGCTGTTCAAAAAGTAGAAACGTACCCTAGATGTCAAAAAATACTTCTTAGTACTAACAAAATAATTACAGACTTAATACTGTAACATGCTTGTGTTGTTTTCCTTTAGGGGAGTTGGGGGGGTAGGATTAAGGCTTTCTTTGTAGTACCACTAAATAATGACGAATATATAGCAACTAAAATCAATCTTGCCACACTGATATATTCTTGTTCCAAGTGCCATTATGTCCAGTTGACTTATTATTATTATTATTATTATTATTATTATTATTATTATTATTAGTAGTAGTAGTAGTAGTAGTAGTAGTAGTAGTAGTAGTAGTAGTAGTAGTATTGGTTATTTGATAGTCCATAATATTAGCTTGGCATTTTATGTATAACATTGAGTAACATGACTCATTAGCTTTGTATTATAATTATATAGGGGTTTAAAATGCATAATTATTATAAAATAATTACATTTCGTCGTCATAGACAAGTAAGAAAAGGGGATTAGTTTGTTAGAAAGAGGGATTGACACAATTCCACATATAGTCAAAAAGGGGTTGCCACAATTTTTTTTAATCAAGTAAAGGCATTTCCAAAATTCTATATTTTGTCAGAAAAAGTGATTCCCACAATTATTTAATTTGTCCGATAAGGGGCTTGCCATAATTCCTCTTTTTTCAGAGAAAGGGATTGCCAAAATGCATTGTCAGAAAAATAGATTGCCATCATTCTTTATTTTGTTAGTAAAAGAACAATACTACATAACTAGTTGCACACTTTGATCAATGAAACAAGGCACTATACATTTATTTAAGGATATTTGTTTTAGAGTCTCAATTTTGCATCTTGGTTTCATTTATTTTTGTACTGCACAACAACACAAGCAGGTTATTTAGTGTTGTGATAATTGTAGTAAAGTGCTTTGATGACAGACCAAGGTAGCTGACTGGTTTTTTAATGATTAGAACCTGCACGTTTTTGTTCAAGAGTCTGATAACCAGTCTAATCAATGAGACACCGAGACTAGAGTCTTGATAGTTTTATTACTAGACACGTTTATCTCAATTGATAGAATAAGCTAGCATTTAACTTGGTCGTATTTTCGGTTTGGACGTGCTTTATCTGTGTCAGTACAGGGTATCAGTAATGTTATCACGTACGTCAAGCTGATAATTCGATGAAAATAATGGATCTTGAGCTAGTGCAAGTTTATGGATTATATGATTATAGAGTTCAAACGACAATGTTTGTCTCTGAGGTGGATAATGAGGCAAGTAGCTGTGTCGCTAATCCTTAGTGATTCGATTAGTGTTTCGTGCTATGTTCAACGTGGTTGTTGATAAATTTTAAGTGGTCTTGGATCACACTGGATCCGGATTTACTATCAACACCCAGCAACTTGTAATCTTTTTTTGCAGGTGTATTTATTAATGATGTAGGTGTTTACACAATTTCTAACATTTTTAACTTGTACATAATCTTTCAGAATTTTCGTTGTTTAATGCGTGGAGAAAACACAAATCGATTCAAATTCGGTGAAATAATATAAAACACAACATGCGTGTTTAATTCCGAGTTGGTTGAAGAAAAAAAACAACGAGTTTCATATGGTCTAGGGATACGCCATATTAAATGCTTTATTACATACCCTATCAACTATGATCTCTAATATTTAAAAAAAAATAGGTTTAAAGTGTGAACCAAATTTAAAACTTATAGCGGTTTATAAAAATTCCATTAGATGCGTCCAAATATATCGACGTTGACGCCAGAGAAAACGCAAATAGTTGTAATCTCAGTAAGTGGTACACAAATACAAAATAAACTCAAGCTTCAATCGGCAGGTTAACCATGTAAGATTTAGGTGTATTACATATCCATTTATACTGGGCCTTTTACATAGAGAACGAAATGCCTGTAAAACTGAAGACAGTCCGAGTATGCCCAGCGATTTGTCGTCTCTGCTCGTGTTTTCTTCGATTCAGATTTTATTAATTTCTTCTGAATCGAGTTCAGAAAAGTAAATCCATGTTTCAAGACCTACGATAATCTCATTCTCTTTGATTTGACCCTTTTATTTTTCATTAGCAATTATTAGTCAATCAAACTATATCAAGGAATGTAAGAAATAACTAAATAAACATATGTCATGTTCAGTTACGAATACAGACATAACTTATAACTGCCTGATTCAACAAAAAAGAATCCAGGCGACATCTTGTTTTCAAAATTGAAATAACCTTTGAATGACCGTATACTGGCAATTGTTAGGAATGAAAAATCCTCCGAGCTTTTTAACTTCTTTCTTAAAATACACTTTTGCATCATTTTCCAGCTTTTAGGAAAATCGTAATCTTCATATTGGGATTAACTTTTTCTAACAATATCGGTTCCCTTAATAATTGTAGAGATACTGGTCAACACTGCTCTGCCCAGGTAATTATCGGCACTTCAAGGAAAATATCTACTGGATAAACCGACCTGTTTCTCATGATTTCTTGGTCAGCATTTTTATCTCAACTAATTTCTGGGGACCAATTCAATTCTGTTAAACCCACTTTGATTGTTGAGGTTGATGATTTCGAGTACATCATCCCTTTCGATCTATCCTGTCAGTCACAACAGACCGCATCGCTACTCATATTTCTGATAAAAGAAATTCCCCCTTGTAGGAGTCATCTTCTGAAAATCATTTAGATATCATGACTGTTTTAGAACTTGATGAACATTTTGATATGCTACTACAAAGTGAATGGCATGACAGGTGTGCAAAACGTGCTACATGTTCTGCCTCTCATACATTTCACTGAGACGATAGTCAATCTGCATAAACCGTAGAGAGAACAAACAAATACATTTTTTGTGGCAATTTTGAACCCAAAATAAGTTGCATCTCAGGTTGATTCAGATTCAATTATTTAGCATTCCAATATAGACTCTTGGGGAATATTTATAGGAAAACGTAATTTTGGTGCTAATTGCAATTATGTAGATGCATATGAATGGTTAAATGGAGAACAGCTGAATCAGGTGACGGGTTGAATAAAGGGTCTCTTTTTGTTGACTAAAAGGTATTAAACAGGAAACCTTGAATTTCAAATGATATTTGTACAAGGAGTTACATTATGTCTTTAAATTTGGAATGGGCATAAATGTAATGTTCTATTTATCACATTATGCAAAATATTTTTGAGGTTATGAGGTTATGTCATCATATATGATGTCATTTAGTTATAACATAATTGTAATTGGAAATGACATTGCCTCATTAGCCAGGAATTCACAATATCAACTATTCCTTGACTGGCATTGCCTCCTTAGCCCAGATTACACAAAAGCAACTATTCCTTGACTAGCATTGCCTCATTAGCCCAGATTACACAAAAGCAACTATTCCTTGACTAGCATTGCCTCATTAGCCCAGATTACACAAAAGTAACTATTCCTTGACTGGCATTGCCTCATTAGCCCAGATTACACAAAAGCAACTATTCCTTGACTGGGATTGCCTCATTAGCCCAAATTACACAAAAGCAATTATTCCTTGTCCAGAATCTATGGCTTAACGGATATTTCTGGTGTCTATTAATCGGCGCTTTTATCTTTACCTTCCTCTACGATAACTATTTGTTTCAACTTCAGTTCTTTGCGTATGAGCTGAATCAGATGATGAAAATTTCCAAAGGTTTGGATCTGTTATTTATATTATGTCTTGTCTTCAGTTAGTAAAATGGTTTTGTTTAAAATATAACATATTATCCAAACAAAAACATTCACCATTCCCGAGTAATGCGCGATTTTCTTAACCTGATAGGGTATTTTTTTTAAGAATACATGATTCAGTCGAATTATTTGAGGTTAAATGTCAGAGGGCTACGACCGCTTTTGATTGGTTCTGTCAATCACTGTTGACTGTTCATATCTCTGATAATAGGGTTTACTCTTGTTCTCCTCATCATGAGCTTGTTAATCATGGTAGGTGTCTTATCCTCACATTTCTAAGGACAGAAAACATAAAGAAATATATGTTCGCAATACATTTTTCAAGATCTAAAATACTCGCTGTCTGATCTGCTTTCTGTTTTGACTCGCTGTCTGTTTTGCTAATTCTTTTCATGAGAGTGGTAATGAATCAAACGATTTTTTTATTTAACACCCCCCCCATAAATACAGAAAAGTCCGATGCGCTCGTTGGATTTTTGGGTATAGAAGTTTACTCTTCGTATTTATGTGTTTAGTTTCTTGTAAAATTCGTATATTATATACTTAACTATGATACTACAAATCTGTCACACATCAGTTAGGTTTGTTTGAGGTTGTTTTTTGTTTGTTTGTTTTATAGTGATAACAAAACTGAAATCATCATACAATATTTTCTATTTGCAAAACGAATGATATATTTTGCAATTTGATATATTCATTCTCATTTGTATATATTTTCACTGTTGTTCTCATTTACATATTCTTCATTTGCTTGTTGTATGCAGCATTATTCATCAATATGAGAACAAATCTTTCAATTTATTTGTTGTTTTTTGTTCTCTTTAAGGCAGTCAAATCAATATATGTCCTACATAATGGTTGGTAATTATAAAGGACTGCTCTGTACTTTAGTAATGTTTAGTAATGGTTGGTAATTAGAAAGGACTGTTCTGTACGTAAGTAATGGCTGGTAATTTGAAATGAATGCTCTGTACTTTAGTAATTGTTTGTAATTATTAAGGACTGTTCTGTACTTTAGTAATGGTTGGTAATGAGAAAGGAGTGATCTCTACTTTAGTAATCGTTGGTAATTGGAAAGGGCTGATCTAAACTTTAGTAATGGCTGCTTTAGTAATGGCTGGTAATTGGAAAGGGCTGATCTAAACTTTTGTAATGATTGGTAATGAGAAAAGACTGATTTGTACTTTAATATTCGTTGGTAATTGAAAAGGACTGATGTGAACTTTAGTAATGGTTACTTTTTGTAATTGGAAAGGACTCGTCCATACCTTAGTAATGGTTGGATTGCTTTGTACTGTAGTAATGGCTGGTAAATGGAAAGGACTGACCTGTACCTATGTCGAATTCAATCCTAACTCCATGAGATTTCTATGATAGACCTCGTATTTTATTTAAGTTTCAATGTGCACAGCATTTTCGATAAAGATGGCATGTTCTTTTATTTTCTGAATTATTTTTAAAATTCAAATAAATCTTCTTTATTTGGAACAGCTTTGTCATATGTAAGTGGGAAGATCTTGAAATCATCGTGCAGGAAGTTCTAAATCAACTTTTCATATGTGTCCGATATCAATGTCATTAGGGTAATCAACAACTATTTTCTACCTATTTAATTTCTTTTTCATGTCACCATCTGAAAGAGTTCACAGGTTAATGGTGACACAGCCGAATCCTACACGCCAGGTTGGTGTAAAGGAACATAGTAAGGGATCTCTATTTCTATTTTGTCTTATCATATTTGCTGTCATCTATATTTTTGTCATTTTTGTCATCTAGATATTAATAGCTTTAACACACACACACTATATATATATATATATATATATATATATATATATATATATATATATATATATATATATATATATATCAAAGTAAATAATGTGTGTGTTGCTATATATCTTTTGTATATATTATATGCATGACACTTGTCCATGACTGACGATAGAGTGTTAGTGTATAACTGATTCTAGTCTTTTTTGTAAATTGTTTAAGCGACTATGAGCTCATGAACAAGCGTTCATCATGATCTTAGAAGATCTAAAACCATCCTTATTTACAGTCTGCTGCAAATTTTCATTAATTTATTGAGGTTTTCAGAAAATGTTATTGCGACACAGGTCATGTGGGGATGTATATAAGGGTCAGATCAACAGGGTTATTCATTTTAATATTAGTCTTAGTGGAATCACTTATGTTGAATGAAGTTATAATTTGAGAAGAATTATTTATTTAAATTATTTTTTTTAGAGTTACAAAGTGCTCAATGTAATTTTGGACATAACAATATTTAGGAATTATTGTGAATTCATTGAAAGACATTCTGGATTTCATCATTGTCATACAAAATTTCAACTGGTATATCAGCATATTCAAGATAAGAGATTCATCAGGAATACACTATACTTTTGGACTTATAATAGAACCTTTAAGATTAGGTGGGATTTTTTCACCATGTTGTAAATCCCTTTTAAACTTCTACTTTGTATATTTTGAATTTAAATAAGCATGTTGGTTATACTTTATATTTTTACTTTGCTTAAGACAACTACTTATGTGGCCTAAGTGGTTAAAGCGTCCGCATCGAATGCGGCAGATCGCAAGTTCGAACCCTGGCAGCGTCATAAGAATGACATAATCATGGTACTAGCATCTGCTTTGCTAGGCGCTCAACATTGAGAGGTCAGTGTTAGGACTGTTTGGCCTCTGTGTCAGGATAGTGGGACTGGGTGGGACATGATGTTAAGACATCACTATAAAATGCCACACTAGGGACATCATAGGGATATGACTAAAATCACACCCACCCACCCACCCCCACCCACCCACACACTTTTAAACTATAAAACTGTAAGTATACTTATAAATATATACACACGTTGTTATATATATATATATATATATATATATATATATATATATATATATATATATATATATATATATATATATATATATATATTATAGATTTTGTAAGGGTCATTTAGTTAATTAAATTTTAATGCTAAGTAATTTGGTCTTAATACCATTGACAAGAGAGTCACTTAATATACCCTATAAATACTCATGGGCGGAGGAGAGTATTTTTCCACATAAATATGCTAGAACAGTGTTTTGAAAGAGGTAGCCCTGGAACGTATTTATTCAGTTTAGTAAAACTATTTCACACAACGAAGATTTAAACGAATACGTGAAATCAAAATGTAATAACCAATCTTCGAAATTCGGAAATATGGGCAATCTGGACCAGAAATCTTAACTTCTGCTGCCATAAGAGCAGAGTGAATTTCAACCGCTATTAGGAGAAAATGAGAACTTACTGACATATATTCTATATGAACACACAAACTCTACTGTGACGTTGAAACTGTAGATTCGACACCAGTGAAACACAATTCTTACAGGATGAATTCTCTTCAGCGAGACTGCTTGAAGTTTCAATATTTGCTGGAAAATCACTTCATCTAAGTAAAAGCAATTGGATGTACTGATTGCACAAATATGAACAGTGTCACGAAACAGTTTCATTTCCAATACCCGAAATAGATGACTGCAATGACAGAATTGGATATGCAAAATATCTCATCAAGTTTGATCTTTTGAATGAATTTGGGCAAATTACACGTACGGAAGGAGCAAATGAAATTTCAGTATTTGAGACATTTTGGTATGATATATTCTCCTTTAACTCTCCAACGTTTGATAAATAACGATACCAAGAAAGACGTCTTGGAAACCATTTAGAAGTTCTTTCCTTGACTGAATGGTGTAAATATAACATTTGTGAGACACTGTCAAATAAAACATATAGAGGTTAAAGTTACGGATATCTTTGAATTCCCTGTGCCAATTAGCAATAGGCAGCTGGTGCAAGTTTTGTGTGTGGCTCGATATTAAAGGAAATTTTGCTGTAATTACATAATTGCTAAACCCACGATCAATATGTTAAATAAGAAAACCAAGTATCATTGACCTGAAAAATGTCAGGAGGATTTTTTATACATTAAAGGTCATACTCAAGAATGGACCAGTTCTTTCAGCTCCAGATTTCAATAAATTATTTAAAATGTCTTTAGTTGCAAGTTATGTGGGAGTTAACGGAGTCTTAATACAGGTAGACAACAATGGTTTAGATCATATATGTGCTATTTTGTCAGAAACATTTAACAGCACACGAGAAAGTATTCCACGATTGGGAAGGGATATTTAACGATCACAATGGCCTTTCGACACTTTGAAGTGTCATCTTTCCATAGAGAGATTTAATTTTTAATATTATGCATTCGTAGTAGTACTATCAGACTTGGAAGAGTAATATGGAAAAGATTTATTCCTTTTATTTCGTTTAATAATTCGTTGGAATCACATTGCTCTAACATTAATTTAAAGTATATTTTGGATATATAATAGCCCTACGGGATTAACGTGATTTCATTTAAAGACATTTTGTATCGTTTGACTCTATGGACTAAAAGGAACAAAGAAAAAGCTGAAACCAAACACTTTCACACGAAACGTTGAATTATGTTGGTATGTAATATGACTTACAATACTTTATAGATTTTTGTAAGGTGTTAAAAGACGTGAACATTGCAACAAGTGTGTGTGTGTAATTTGTATTTTTAACGTAGCTTTAACAATTTTTCAGTTATATCTCTACGATGTCTGCAGTGTGGCAGTTTATAATGATGTCTAGCACTTGGGCATGATGCTCCAGACATGTTGCGTGATGTCCCGTCCAATCACGTTATCCTGACACCAGACCGACCGGTCCTAACATTAACCACTTCATGCTGTGCACCTAGCGAGGCAGCTGTTAGAACCATTTTTATGTCTTTAGTATGACTCGGTAAGGGTTCGAACAGGCGACATCCAATACATTGCAACAAATGGTATTAAAAGCAAGGAGAAAAGAGCATTGAAAAAGCACACGGTTATTTGCATCTGTGCTTGTGAATACTACGCACTCAGAAATGACAAAATCTGGAATGTAATTGTTACGGACTAAGTTTTATAGCTTATTTGATTTGTAAATTTTCTGACGTGTTTATGTCAGTCCAACAAGATTAACGACTTTCCTTGAATAAACATCTACTGTTCTACCGACTATATAAAGAGCTTTCAATTTTTTTTAGGGATCCGTATGTTAATTTACAATAATATCATAACTTTATCTTCTTCCTACCCGTGCGAGACTATTGCCTTAACTAGATACGACATTATTTTGTGCCTACAAGGCACGAGACTGTTGTCGAAACTAGATATGACAATATTATCCTGTTCCTAACCAGCGCGACACTATTGCCTAAACTAGATACGACTATATTATTATATTCCTACCCGACGTGAGACTGTTGTCTAGACTAGATACGACAATATTATTATATTCCTACCCGACGTGAGACTGTTCTCTAGACTAGATATGACAATATTATTCTATTCCTACCCGATGTGAGACTGTTGTCTAGACTAGATTTTGCCTCCTTATGCGGCAGTTGAGCTACTAATACCACATAGCTATCAATTTTTATTGAGATGGAAAAATATATCAAACCATTTTATTATGAGGCATTTGAGATGGAAAAATATATCAAAGCATTTTTATTATGAGGTATTTGAGATGGAAAAATATATCAAAGCATTTTTATTATGAGGTATTTGAGATGGAAAATATCTCGAAGCATTTTTACTATGAGGCATTGGAGATGGAAAAATATCTCAAAGCATTTTTATTATGAGGCACTTAAGATGGAAAAATATCTCAAAGCATTTTTATTATGAAGCATTTGAGATGGAAAAATATCTCAAAGCATTTTTATTATGAGACTTTTGAGATGGAAAAATATATCAAAGCATTTTTCTTATGAGGCATTTGAGATGAAAAAATATATCAAAGCATTTTTATTATGAGGCATTTGAGATGAAAAAATATCTCAAAGCAGAGCATTTTCATTATGAGGAACTAGGGATGAAAAAATACCACAAAGCACTGTATGTTCATTGGTAGCACTTATTTAAATAAATAAATAAAAAATACACCTGGTATTAACTGGGCCACCTAGTGCACAAAACAGCATTATTCGTATTGATGTTTACAAACAATGAATTAGTGGTCTTAACTCGGCAGTTCTACAATTAATATATATATATATATATATATATATATATATATATATATATATATATATATATATATATATATATATATATATATATATATATATATATATATATATATATATATATATATATCGATTATTCATACATATGTAACACAATTAAATACATAATTGTAACTTCTTGTGGACGTATTTATTGAATTTTTCTTTTAAAGGACGTGTGCAGACTCACCAAGACTATATTATCTTTCACTTATTTAGTTGAAACATATCATATTGCCTTATACTGAAGCGAAAGGATCGGACATAAGGTCACCACATAAACCCGTCTTCATAAAAGCGTAATCTTTATGGAGGAATTTTGAAATCATATTACATGCTAGACCTTTATAATTTCCTTATTACAACAACGGGAATGGGTAATGGGGGGTAGGTGAATAATGAATTATATCAATAGTTAAATGACAAAAATGGCAAATAAAGAACTCATCTGATGATATACGGTCATTTAGAGCTGCACCGTCTTGACCCTTTATGGAAGCTCGCTTAAAGTTTGATTCGTCAGGTACTACCTCGTCATCTCTGTTAGTATAACACTTTTCAGGTAGACGGAATGGGAAAGGTACACCCTAATCAATTGCCAGGTAATAAATCTATTTGTAAAGCTATCAGTGTTTATTATACGAATTTCTCTTACAAGATAAATAAAACGAATAATAAGGTTAACCAGGTGAGTCAGAAAGACGTTCACTCACCTTAAAAATGTTCATCATATAGCATGTTTTTATCATAAACTAGTTTTGCTACCTCAATATCTCACTCCAACGATGCAGTTCATCTACATTAGAAAACGTGTATGTCTTTAAGAGACAAATCATGGGAAAGTTTTTAAACTTAAAAAAAAATACCCACAATTTCTATTCAGGAAAATATCCCTCAACCTTTCCAAAAGTATTGCACATAATTTTGACTATCGGATACTTTTGCCATTCTTACTCATTTTTAATTTTCTTCAGTTGTAATTGATAATTTCGTCATATGCCCTAAAATAGGCTTAACGCTCGGTTCCGGTAAGGGTAAACATTTGGTTTGCTCAGGTTTTTTCCTTCATCTTGCTTTTACCAGTATCCAATTTCTTTATCATAGAATTTCTCAAAATGAATCTATGCAAATCTTTGGAATACAATTCAACATTTTTATTGGTTCTAAAATATGTAGTTTTAAGACAAAAAATATAAGGCTTGAAGGATTATCAAAGACAAATGTCTAAATGGATAAAAACTAAGTATATCACCTATTCGAATGAGTTAGCTGAGTTTGGTTGGTTGAATGCCGGGGATGATATCATGTGGAAATTATCAATTTTACTCTCGCCTTGTCAATTGATTTATCTTAACTTTCAGTGAGATATAGTACAAATGCTGGTGGAACGTTTCAGCAGCTGCATTAATTAAAGTGAAATTGACAAGTCAGACTACATCACCCACAGATTACAAGGTGCTTGGTTTAGTTTATTGTATTTAACGCAATTTTTTAGCACATAATAAATGGTGGCCAGTGGAGGAAGAACTCGGCAAACCTTCAGGATAAATCACTGACCAACTGGAAGCTACAGGTAAGATTTCTCACATACGCACATTGGTCTAGCCGAGACTCAAACTCGGGAGGACGTAGGTGATTTGTTGTGTGAGTGTTCTGCTCAGCGTGAGAAAGTACGGGATCTTGACAGCCACGATATATTATGTTAGCTGATGTTTACAATGATTATAATGCCAACACGTTACTATATTAGTTGTTGCTAATAAACAACTACTATAGTATTCGAACACCTTCCCGTTTGTTTGAACCCTTATACCGATTTAAACAAAAAATAGGCTAAAAGGATATAACAGTTGCGCAAACTTAATTGTTTCATTCATTGATTTAAAAGTTTTAACATGATTGTTATCTGGGGGTTCCAAATACTGTCAGCTTTTTGGTGTTGTGAATCAAAGGTGAAGTTGTTTAGTAGCACGGTCATAATATTTGCATTTTCTAGTCTGTATTTTCAAGCAACAAATATAATATAGTTTACCCCAATTAATAATTACAGTACTTTGATAACCTTTTTCCAGATCCCAAAGTTTATTCACTCTCTAGCTTCAAAACCTCGTTAATTTTCAAAATATTTTAATTTGGCTTGAAAGATCATAGGAATAATTTTTTTGTGGACGTGAATGTCTTTTGTGGCATATTTCTCCAAGGCAAAATTCGGTGCTTGGTGATGATTGTATTTATCAATAAAATGAAATGGAATAACATGTACTGATCACTATAAAATCGACCAAATTCTGATCATTGCAAATTCATTTTGTTAATCTTTCTCTCAGTGAGACGTGGCGGTTCAGTGATAGAACCACGGAAGTACGACCTAAAGATTGCTACTTTGGATTGCACAGACAACATACAGAGTTAGTTGTCCTTACATGTATTGGACCTATGTGATTATTTTGCTTTAACACTAAATAGTCGGTGATGTGTTGTTTTGCCGCTTAACATCAAAAACCCAATCTTTTGTTTTATACTGGGATGAGGCTGATAACTTTCATGGATTAGGCCCTGTTATAATAACGACTACTATCAATTTACAGCAAATGAACTCGAGCATATTCCGTTTAAAAATGTATCCACTTTAAGAATTAATACTGCCGGTATATTGTGGTCATATTATAGCCCCCCCCCCTTATAAATAAAAATAATTTCGAGCACAAAAATCTCTTATGATATATATGTCAAACTTGTATTCATCAACGTTACAGAATATCAAAGGACATTAAGTGGGTAGGAACTCATATGTTAACGATCAGGCTATTCTGAAGTATTAACGACCACCAGATAATTCGGCTTTTTTAACAAACCGACAATTCGGAAGTGTTAACAACCGGACGATTCGGAAGTGTTAACAACCAGACGATTCGGAAGTGTTTTTTTTGGTCGCCTTTTTGCTTCGAGAAGGGGAAAATAAATTGTAAAGACGTGTTGGTCTTGACATATTATGTTCTTGACGTATTATGTTCTTTTTCTTCATTTTTTGTGTCACTGTTCGCAGATGCATCTGGTGAGATAGTGATCAGTTAACTATTAACGATACATTAGCAGATATTTATTTAGCGAAGGTACATAAAATAGCTCAGTGTCGTTTGTGAAATGTAATAGCTGCCTTCCCTACGCCTTATGCAACATAACAAAATGTTGGCACATCATGAATACATCTCTAAATTCCTTCTTTGTGGAATTTGCTATAGCCATTTTATATCTATCGCATAATACTAAAGATTGTGCACTTGCAAACCCGAATCACGGATTGTACCTGTTATTACATTTTTACGAGGTTTGAAAATTGTTTAGCTATAAAGCTGAATTTGGAATGCAATGACTCGTATTAGCTGTGACGATCGGAGGTAATCGACCTTTCATATTGGGCACAACATACAATGTCTTTAGCAAATTCGGCAGACGCATTGGTTAGGTGACCAAAGATAATCTGGAGCAATATTTACCCTGGATTACATTGATAAAAGTGAAGATGACAGGCTAATAACGTATATGATACTTTGCTACTTTGTTGATGCCTACACTGAATGAGTGTTAGACATACAAACTTTGGAATATAATTGAAAGTGGGGATCTGCGGCGATACGTGTTTTTCAAACACAGAATTAAAGTTTTATCTTTCATCAAACTTTTATCATGAATGATTATTGAATATATTCTAGTCTGGTTGACTGAGTCCTTCATGGAATATAGTACAACTTATTGTTCATATTAGCTTGATTTCAGAATTTACTTGACACATATGTTGTCATATTTTTTTTATCCATTTGACTGTTTGATTTGGAAGTTTTTGTTAGGAAATCCATTTACTTATCTTTTTGGAAGATTCATTTAAATGCTTGCAGTTTGAAGTCCCTTGCAATAAGAACTTTGGCTTTCTAATTTAAAAGTCTACACAATAATCTCCACAAGTTTTTCGCTTTTGGCGGATGTAAGCTCACTCTTGACAGAATAAAAAGTTTTTAATCTTGTGTGAAAACTGATCTTTGTAAACGTATGCTTACTGCTGGAATAACAATGTAAACCTATTTCCGCTTCATTTATTTCTCTGGAAGTAACTTGTTTACTGTTTGAACTTCCTATGGGGGCATCTAACTTAATATACTTTCATTAAAAATAAAAGATACCTTGACTTGTTATATGTATGTATGTATGTATGTATGTATGTATGTATGTATGTATGTATGTATGTATGTATGTATGTGTATATATATATATATATATATATATATATATATATATATATATATATATATATATATATATATAGAGAGAGAGAGAGAGAGAGAGAGAGAGAGAGAGAGAGAGAGAGAGAGAGAGAGAGAGAACTTCTTGTTTCAATTATTGCCTGCTTTTAGAAAAGGCCATAATAAAACTACGATCCAAAACTATACACCATATTATGAATCGCATACAAATATTTTCTTCAACTAAATGATGACAATTATAATTTGGAAAACATAAGTGAGTTATTTGCCATGATCTAAATTAAAGGCATATAAGTGTTGCTTGTATAGCAACCATAAACAATGACCGCACAGGGTCAAGAAGGGTGTATACACAGTGTCAAATCATCACCAAGTACCAAACAAATAATATATCGAGGTCTACGACGACTGCAGTTTTTGTTCTTAATACACCATTGCGCGATGTTTACTGACAATAGTTAATTTATGAGATTGCGAGACAAGGCGCAAGGAATAAAATATAGAGATTGAGTGATTAATTGAACCAAAATTACTACTCTATAGTGATTACCTACTGCCTAAACACCCCCAATACGTGTGTATGTGATCCCATGGCCACCTACCTACAACATCATGAAAACAGAAACACCATTGTGTCACGAGATCACGTTCTTAAAACAGGTTTTTCTCAGATACGATCTTGGTCTCTGCTATACCTTTATATTAGTAAAATACTACAGTGCTAAAGTGATACTAAAATATTGATGGCGAAATCAATGGAACGTGACATAATCCTTTAGGTATGGTACTAACAATCGCCATTCGATGCGGAACCCAGACATTCTATAACAAAAAGTACTTAGAGACTTTTCATTGAGGAAACTGCTTGATTGGAGAAGACCAAATACATATATTGACATTCTTTCAGAATTTGATTAAACTGCTGTGTGTATGTGTGGTAGGACCAAATATAGCATAGGTAAACAAAAATACACTTAAACTAGCAACCAAAGAACAGTTTTATTCAAGTCTGCTTCATTTAAACAGATAACGATTCCCCGATAGTTCATGATGTGATACCACGCTCCAAATTCACCACATAGGGTGAACCTCATGAACGTCACAATAATGTCTTATGACATAATCCACAACGTCACGTTAGCTAAGCCGAGCTATAAAATCGTGCATATGCTAGGATATTTTTATGTTTAAACATTACCGAGAGCTAGCGTTAATCTCTTACGCAAGGTTACCGTGACCAAATACTTTGTCAAATGATGCGAGAGGTCGCCTACACCAACTCAAGTTTCCGGCTTGGCAGGTCACGGTAACCTTAATATTGAGAGCACCTCATCCCCACCATAACAAAACCTCTCAAAGGAGTTTAGAAATGCTTGCATACTTAACCCAAAAGCTCGATTAGTTCATGATACCAATTACAAATATAAGATATTGAAATTCTGACAGACAATGAGATGTTATGACGATTAAGAGTAGAGTCAGAAGTATCGTATCACGTAGACACGCAAGGCAAATAATGATGCTTATGATAACAGAAACTACGAATGTTTATGTGACTTTGAAAGGTCACGATCACGGTTATATATCATGCTTCGTGACTCCAACCATCTATGCGGTGGGCAATGAGCTAGTATATGCCTATGATGAACAAATTAGATGGTTTGAGAAAATAGAACATCCTTAAACATTCTTTATATAGTGAAATAGGGTGGGTACTTGAAGTGTTAAAAGTTGATTTAGATATACCAACATATATACATGACAATTTCAAGGACCACTTCTAGCTGCATAGAAGCTTTGGCCAAACAATGTACATTTATCCCCTCCAAAAAGCAATTTGTATATGATTGCAATAGTGGTTTACCAACCGTATCAAAATATTGCCTTGACTGAAGAACAAAGATGATTCTTTGATACAAAAACTGGAAGCTTAATGATCAGTAGGGTTTGAATTGTAGACAATAAACAGAATTGTCTTGTACGAAAAGCATCCTTGGCTGAAATCACTGAAATCAATACTAATTCGGGACAAAATGTTACAAGTGAGTTCCAAATATAACTTTCTTATGATCATGAACATTTCACCAAACAGATTGAAAAGGGCAAACCTGTATTCATACAAAACTGATAACGACGAAACAAGTGTGATAAAATAGGATCAGAATTTGGCATGTGATGTATTCAGTCACGAGGAAAATAGTAATTCATTTACTCAGATGGTTTAATCACACGATGTATAACTTTACAATGGATAAAGTTGCCTTTCCTCTACATGATGATTATCGTGTTTAAGCTGGCAAGGCGAATATTTTTACCTTATGGTCAGGTTAGAACATAAAATCGAAAGGGAAACTTTAACCTAAAGAAACCTTTGAGTCTTTTGTTCTCTTCAAGTAACCTGCGGTTTGTCGTTGCATATCATCTGTGATAAGGCAATTTTAATAAAGACGGTTTCCCTTGCCATCTTCTTCCTGTACACATCAAGCAAATCCTAGGCTATGTTAGCCATAACATCACAACGAAATGTGCTTTTTGTACAATCAAAACCGTTATCTTCTTCAACCTGGCATGACTAAATAAGTTACTTTGTTTCTCATTGTCATCAACATCCCTAACTTGATCAACCAGAAACAAGGCATTTATTGCTTGCTACATATCAATCAACGCTTATAGCCTAATTTTTCTAATTATTTTTCAGATATATCACAATCACGTATTTATCTTTAAAAATCCAGTATTAAGCAACTAAATCTTTTTTAGCTATTGTTCTTTTCTTTTGATTTATTATTTTATTTTTTATTTTTATGAAGAGGAAAGTGTCGTCATTGAAAGGTAATGAATTTGAAAAAGATTAATTCGTGTTCAATATTTAGTAATTTATAAATTAAGTATGCTAATTTCTATTTAAGTTTCGACATGATCTTATTTCGTTGAAGTAATGCTTGTAATAATGTATATTTGATGTCAATCTGAGTTTAATTGCATTTACTGTGAGAAAAACATATATCGTCCATGGCTGATATACACGCATGCAAAATTAGACACTAATATTTTCCACATAATGTTGCGTATTGTAACCTGAGTGTTATAAATAATTATGTCGTCGTCTTTGGCAATCCTTCATTAGCGTCGTCAAATGTATTGGTTCTATTTTCATTGAAATCTTCAGTTTTTATCTTGTTGAACTTAAATGCGTGTCGAGTCTAATTAATTCTTCCATTACAATCAAATATGTTCAGCAGCTTCGTGTAAAGGTTAAACCGTTAATTATTTTCTTATTATTATAGCTGCAGATACAGCCTTACTGGTTGTATTTAAGAGTAGAAATATTGACGCTGCTGTCAACTGTTATCTTGCCTTGAACAACACATGAATCTAAAATATCATCAAATGGTACTGATGGTCATGTCTATGAATACAATATTGTTCTCTTCCAGATCAAATGTATGTGAATATTTGTTTTTATACTGTACATATAAATACCCTTTTTGTAGTGGTTATGTGTATAAAATCTGGATTGCTTACTTCTAATCTTGTATACAAGAGAAAATAAAATATATGAATCAGGGCTCAATATATGTGCTGAAAAAACATTCATAATTGTTTTGCTTTTTGAATGCTGAAATAATGTGAATCATTTAAACTGGGTTCAGCAAAACATCAAGTACTTAAATTAATTCAGATCATTTTGCCTATTTTTGAGGTATAATTTCAGAATTACGACGTCGTAAAAACCATTCATAGATAATTGTACTTTTGTAACAAAGATTTCGGTTAGTTACAGCATTTATTTTAATGTCATCGGAAATCTCCGGACTCTGTATAATGCCTCGTCGTGCAGTGCACATATAGGCATTAGTGTTGTTTGCATCACGAACTTACGTTTTTAAAACAAAAGTTGTTTTCTTAATTTATCTACCATAACTTCCAACCCATTGTTGTTTATATTTATTTCCATGCTCAGCTTGGTCTTAGATACATTTATGTTTGCGGTTGCTTTAGTGTCATCTCTGTCAACATACAACATAATGTGAATTTTATTTACTTTAAATTTGATTGAATCTCAAGCTAGTGTAAATAGGTTCTACAATCAATTAAATATTATCTGATCCATTTCATTTTCTTGTTTTATCATATAAGCAGACTGTAATGTTTATGACTGTTTTGAGCTTGATAGAGTTAATTACCTTCAATAAAATAATATAAATTCACCGTCAAAAACTCACTACACTATAGAGACTCTAGAGTTGATATAAATCTGAGTAGATAGGAACCACTACAAAGAACATGCATTTTGGTGTGAATCCCTGAAAAAATCTTAGTAGACTGGATTATTTCTTAATTTCAGCATAACTCGATTCTCTTGTTGATTCTATGGACATAAGTCATCAATTATAATTCAAACCATTCACTTATCGTTCTCAAATCAAAAGAGAAAAAATGTAGTTCTAATATAATAACTTTTTCCTCCATGATATAGTATTGAGCAAATCAGTGGTAGAGTTTATAAGGAAACAGAAAAAGGCAGGTGGAATTTATTAACTCATGACTCCATGAATTTATTAGTCGATGACCAGCTTTCAAATCGCGTTTAGGAAACCTGTGATAGTTATACTCAGATGTAAAATAATTGAAGATTCATAAAAACAGGAGGCAGGAATTTTCATATCACATGATTTGAATATTTGTGTGTGAACATTCCTACCGTTTTACTAATTATTAGATAGATATCAGTGAACGTGTGAAGGTATGTTTGTGTATGCGCATTTACACCATTTTCTTTCCTTTCACCTGGTGAGTGAATTATAGTATGTTTTGTATGTCTTTGACTAATCCATAACCCACTCTTCTGTGTGTGAACACTCACAATGCTTTGATAGTATGAAAGTATGAATTATATCGTTTTTGTGATTGTGTGAGCATTCCTGCCATTTATATCCTTACATTCAACGTTTATATAAATGTTTGTGTGTAAATGTGATTATTTATAGTCTTTTCTTACATTTCGCGTTGAGGCTTACCGGGGTTATAACAGTGGTAAGAGAAAGTTTCATTTTTGTTTATAAGGTGATTGAATGAAACTCACAGTGAGTAAATGGGTGGTAGAGGATTTAGTTTTACTATGAGGTCTTTAACTTCAATTCCACCCTGTACTTTACATTCCATCCTCTATGTAAGGATGCTAGTTACTAAGTGTAGATGCTGGTTGGTAACGTTTTGAACTAATTGACAAATATGAGTGGTGGTCACAAATTATGTGTGTTGGCTAGTATGCGTAATTGTTAGTCAGTAAATGAGTTAGTGCAGCTCAGTCAGCGGATATGTGTTTAAGTTTATAGCACATTTGTGTGTGTGTGTGTGTATGTGTGTGAGAGAGAGGGAGGAAGGGAGGAAAGTCTTGCTCTTTATGTTGGCTAGTAGATGCTAGTAGATGTTGATCAGTAGATGAGTGGTGCTGATCAGTCATTTGGCACATTGGTTAGTAAGCTAGTCAAGTGGTGTATTGCTTAGTTTTGACTTTACATTTTCCTTTGATCACTGTTTCGTTCTGTCCCCATAATATCAAGCCATAATCATCAAAGGACTTTATTTTAGTTTACATTTCCTAATGACCGCATCGTTTGTCCTTCAACAAAAGAATACTATTTCATTATGATCCTATGGACATTATTAATATTATATTTTTATTGACCTTATAACGGCCCGTAATGGTAATCCTATGGGATAAAGTTAAATTCCTATGACTATATACTCCGATAATTTCAGGATGGTTGCATTAATGTTAATTCCTATCTATTTCATAACAGCTCGTTTAACCCCAGAGTAAACTATAACAATTTGTAGTTGAGTAAACCATTTGGCAAGATATTCGTCCCACATTCAGGAAATTTCCTTCTGGTACAAGTATTACAGTTTAAACTAATTATATCAAATGCATCGTACACAATCATTGGTTTGAACTAATATATTTTACTTTGCTCAACAAACGCTCGCAATTCCTATAACGCGCTTTTTCAGCTTAAGTGTTTAGCGATAGAGGTTCTTTAATCATCATTTTTGTTTTCTCAACTGCGATACATTTCCATTCTTCCTTTGCTTATTTCTATCGACTTGTTTCGTTATTTAGAGGCACAGCAACACAAGTAAGTGCATTGTCCAAGGCCACTACCAGGGCTCATGTTAGGATTCAAACCAGCACCTTTCTGGTCTAGATTCTAGCCTCTGACCACGGAGCCATAGCGGCTACTACCTCCATTAGTCGCCTCTTAATTTGCATGTAACCCGTCAGGCATATTCTGAACTGCCCAAGAGGGTTCGCTCATTTGGACATGTGAAGATATGCTCTTTGTGGGGCGGAAGTTTTAATTATAATGTTTAACAACTACAACTAGATACTGTATATACTCACTTATAAGATAGACACATCTGCAAACAACTCAGAAACTGATCTTGTGTCATGTCTATATTTATTTTGTATGTTCTCTTTATTAGTTACAATAAACTGAATATATCGATATATTCTGGTGCATTATCCAACTACAAATCTGAGTCTAATGTTAGTTCCGAATTTTTCTCAAGGATATACTGCACAGAGTGTGATTTTTAAACTGATTTCCCTTTCATGATTTACTGCTAGAGAAGTCTTTATATTGATTATTCCTATATTTCTAAATTTTGACCTTTACTGGCAGAGCAAAGTTTGTGTAAATTAAATGTACATCTTTTATTGTTAACTTCCTGTTTTGCACACAATTTCATTTCTGTTTATCTTGCAAATCTGATATAAGAAGTAGTCTGTGTCAACGATATAATGAATTTAGGTAAACCTCTAAATACAATAAAATCAACATTTCATGATGTGAAGGCAAAACTAAGTGAAGTGCAACAGAACAATGTCCGTTTTCCATGTAGTAGAGTACTGTTATTTTTATATCATCCTCAACAGTCTTTATCACCGAGGGGGACGGGACCCATACACTCAAAACAGCCTGGGAGGTGATCGTCAGTGACTGATTCATTAGCTTTATGGATTACCCTTTTAGACATCAAATCTTGGCGGTAGGTGACATAGTTCAGTACTTTTAATTAAAAAGACGCCTGAATATCTTAGGTCAAGCAAAATGTAAACTCGGATTTTATGAGTTTCATGGGTAAAAATATATTAGGCATCTTTAGCTTGTTAAAGTCGCCGCAAAATGTGTTTTTCTTTCATGAAATAATACATTCATGTCAACCTTTTGGAATGTTTTTGTTGTTTGCATATTGACTGGGATTTTCTTGTCAATAGAATATTTCGAGTACCACTATGGGACTGACAGTGTAGAGAGTGATTCAGCACGAGTTTTGTATTTGCTGTGTATATTCAAGCTTGTGGGAGACGCTCAACAGATGCACCCTCTGGGTTGGCTTGGAGCTGCTTCTCAAACCAGGTAGAGACATTACCCCCTGGGTATCAAACAAAAATATCATCACAACAATGACATGAAAGAAAGATCATAAACTATTCGAGCTAGGAAGTAATTGTTTATCTTTAGCAGTGTATGTAACAAAATAAACTTTCCCCAGCCAGTTTTCATTAGTAGTGTGGGCCGTTAAGAAGTATAATGATTTAATGTAGTTGAATGACAGGCAATACGTATTACAAGAGATGGTATAACAGATTACTCAAATAATTTTAATTGTTCTCAGCGGTCTATGCCACTGAGGGGGACTATACGTATTTTTCCATAAAGAAGACAACAAAACCCAAAGGTGATTCAGCACTAGTTTTGTATTTGTTTTGCATATCTCATCAAGCTTGTGGGAGACAACCTCGGGGTATATTTTATAAACCTGATATTCTTGAATAGCTCTGAAAAAAATGACAGACTTTGCGTAAAAACATGTATTTTCACCGAGTATTATTGCCTGACACCGAGTACTATTGCCTGACAGAGTATTATTGCCTGACATAAAGATGTAGATATATTCACATAATTAACCGAGACATCTTCTGAAAGAAGCATATAACCGACTCTCTCTCTCTCTCTCTCTCTCTCTCTCTCTCTCTCTCTCTCTCTCTCTCTCTCTCTCTCTCTCTCTCTCTCTCTCTCTCTCTCTCATGACGTTACGCTACATTTTAGAGAGCAAGATAGTGTGACTGTTAAAATTTATCTCCCTTAGAAGGATTTTATAAACTTATTTTAGGAGTTACTTTGTTTAGACATGAAAACCATCCTTCTACCATGAATATTTCAAGTGTATATTTTATTATTACTCCAAAATATGTAGAAATATTCCTCGCCTCAAAAAATGTTTGGTTTACTGGCGAGAATGAAAGAAAAACAACAAATAGGGTTTGCTTGAGCTAAGCCAGGTTTACGTTTGTCTGGGGAGCTTTGTTTGCCTAAAGGGTGCTTCTGGACCCTAAACATAAACATCAACCAAATCTACCCTTATGTCGTAGGGACAACTGATATCATCTAAAAGCTTCCAGTTTTGTAGTCTCTTTATTATAGTCACATTGACAAGAATCCATGTTTTAACAAATTTGCTGATTTTATAGTCTAAAACAGACAGAAAGATATGTACAGGTGGCGCTCTACAGTTTCGTATTTGGCATAGAATTTTAAAGAAAATGAATTTCCCCGAGTTTCCTCACTAGTTATACTGGCTATTTAAAAAAATGACTTTATATATCTATAGGCATTGTTCAAAAAACCTTTAATTTCCTTTTTTTGGTGTATGATTGATGGGTGTAATATGGGTTAGAGAGTATACAGCTTGGCCTTACTCCAAATGTGCATCTTTCAAAAAAGTACTAGCTCTACTTGATCATTTTCACTTTTCGAACTTCAGAGGTAAATTTTAAATAAAAGAACCGATAACTTTTTTTTACATTTATGTATTTGGTAATTCATTCATGCACTTTTAGAATCTTGCATTGACTAGTTTGGCAAAATTCATTTTCGATATTTTAATAGCTGCCAAGAATAGTGTACTTTAGACAAATTCATGTTGATGTTTGGAGCACAAGGGAGCAGTCATTTTAGTTAGCAGTGTGCTAAGATCATTTAAAATTTCCAAAAAGTAATATCCAAAGAAATGTCATCCACATTACATGAAAGTAACATATAGGTATGCCAACATTCTCTCCACTGTGCATGCTTAAAATGCAAACAACTTACCTTACACACATCACTCTCTCAAAAGTACATACTAACTGGTGAGTGCCACCACAGCACACTTAACCCAAATAGCCCTACGGACCTAATATGCACAGCACACTTAATCCAAATAGCCCTATGGACCTAATCTGTACAGCACACTTAACCCAAATAGCCCTATGGACCTAATCTGTACAGCACACTTAATCCAAATAGCCCTATGGACCTAATCTGTACAGCACACTTAACCCAAATAGCCCTATGGACCTAATCTGTACAGCACTTAACCCAAATAGCCCTATGGACCTAATCTGTATAGCACACATAAGCCAACTAGCCCTATGGACCTAATCTGTACAGCACACATAAGCCAAATAGCCCTATGGACCCAATGTGAACAGCACACTTAACCCAAATAGCCCAATGGACCTAATAAATTGAGCACACTTAACCCAAATAGCCCTATGGACCTAAGTCGTTTGTTTCAATTTTCTAGCTCTAGTCTATATAGTACAGAAAAAACACGTATGAGTGTTTATGTTAATTAATTAATGGGTAATTTACAGCACTTGGCATAAACTCTAGATGGTGAAAATATTCATGATATTAGAGACAAAATAATTAAGTCCCCTAATTAGCCATGTTAACTATTTATAATTTTAAGGAAATATAGATTTTAAACATCGATATATCTTTGTCAAACGTCTACAACTAAATTGCGTTTATGCTACATTTATATTTTGAGTGTGGTCAAATATGCTAGCAAATCAACGTGTACACAAATCATTATTGAGAAATTAAAGATTAAGTTTATCATATTAAAAAGATTTACATATCGAAAACACTCAAGATAATTATATAAATATGATATGAGGATGCTTTCTTTGAAGTTCGATAGCTTGGTGTACTAGAGAGCATTAATATTATCCGGGAAGTTATCTTGTTTTTTGTTGATTTTTCTTAAATTGGAATTTAGTGAAATGTAGCCTCTAAATAATTATTTTAAAAGTTTATTTGCCTGTTAAATTCTCCATGTAGTTGCCACCACTATAAGCCCCTATGTAGCATCGTAAGGTAAAATCAAAACCAGAAGTTGATTGAGTATCAGTTCTACAAGAAAAGTCATTTTAATTTAACTGTAATAAAGTCAGCATATATCAATCACATTTGTGAAAAATATAGTTTATACGACTGTATTATTCTTACTACCACTTCTACAAACAAAAATGTTATTGTTAATACTACTACAACAGCCACTTTTATAACTACTACTGCTACTGATTCTACTTCTACCACCACGACCACCACCACCAGCTTCAACGTCTACCGCTACTATGGCGTTATTGTCTCTTCTATTACCAGAATGCTTTCATGATTAATATCTGACATGTACCACTACAACTATTACGACTACTACTCCGACTACATCACTTCTGCTACTACTACTACTATTGCTACTGCTACTACCAAAAGCTGAGTATTGAATTTGATAGACAAAAACAAACATCATCCATCTTGACATTCTGGGTTGTTGTTCTGGGGGCTTAACGCCATATTTCAGCACACAATATAAGCTATACATGGCGGCTAGTATTAATGGTGGAGGAAGAAACCGAGAAATACGCGAAAAAAAAAAAACACCGATCCACGAAAAGCTACTGGCAAGCTTTCTCACATATCCACATTCGCCGAATCTTAGACTTGAACCCACGCAGACTTAGGTGAGATGGCAGTGATCCGTAACGAAGAGAGCTTTAGATCACTCGGACACTCAGGGCTCCGACACTCTGGGTAATGAGTAGTAATGATGATGAGAATGATAATAGTGATGAGTGTAATAAATGTTAAGAAAAACAGTCATCTAAATACAGGTCGCCAAAAATCTTTCGAAATTAAGCAAAACAATGAAGTTGTTGATATATGCATCTATTACATAAATCTCCATTACATATATTATGTTAGAAATTTTCAATTAGTTCTAATGTAAGAGTCTGCTTGCTCTGTTGCAAAATTGAGCTTGTTGATAGTTATTTCTAACATAACCTTCTTTCTCGTACCTGGTTACGAGAAGGAAGAAAGTTCGGCATTCTTAAGAATAAGGGTCACACCTATGTTGCATCTTGTGGGGATAAGCTCGGTTGCGAAGAGGTGGAATCGCTGTAAGAAATAGACAAAACGCTCTCTGAAGCTTGAAGTCGCAGTGTAAGAAATAGACACAACGCTCTCTGAAGCTTAAAGTCTCACTGAGACTCACCAGCCCACAGCCCTTTCTTATGTCTTGGAAGCTGGCGGTCATCAGTATACCACGTTTTCATTCAAGGTCAGAGAGGTCTGTCTAATGAACTATGCCTATGTTCTAAAAGTCACGCGTGTTCTTGCATGATAGTCAAGGACAGCTTTAACCTTTTATCAAGTATAGACGGGAGGGGAAAGAAAGAGTATCATGCTTTTGACTGCCAAGGACGGTCTTTGCTCTCCATTAAGCTTAAAAAGAGAGAGCGTGCATGCTCAGTAATTTTCCTAAGTGAACGACCTGTTAGATCATGCATTGTCTATAACTTTTTAGTTGTAAGTGGTCATTCACGTTCTAAACTTTTAATCCAACTAATTTTGTTTATTGATTGAATTGTGAGGCAGTAACGTTGTTCGTTGCTTCTATCCGTATACTGAATTATTGAACCAGGCTTATTAATTTGATTAAAGCAGGCTTTTTCCATGACTAATTCAAGTTGAGGGAACAAGGACAGATTTCAATCTGAATTCATTTCAACGTTCTATTATGTTCAGGATTTGAATTATTGATTGGACCAGGCTACTTTTACAATCTAAATCAATATTATAGTATTCTTTTTAAATTCGCAGGTTTTGTCTTTCAATAACTATAAATTTCAATATATTCTACACAAGTTAAATGTTATCGTTTCTTTCTTTTAAAATTTATATCTTGATAATACCTCCTGGGTTATTTAACTGAGTCCTCGAGGCTAGTAAAAAAAATGATAAGTATACAAGGAAGAAGAAAGAAAAATATTAACAATCAAAAATTACAATGCTTAGGTAGGTTAAAAAATTACAATTATACAATGAAGATAAAGATATTAAAAATACAAAATACAATGCCTGGATAAAGGCCTAAAAACAGGAAAAGACAATAAAAACAAAATTCATTGTGGTACTGTCATGAGAAGTAAAAAAATTACTACAATAAGAATTTTCTGGTTATGGTATGTACTAAAATACAACAATTCAATAAAAAGGTATTAGGCACGAAAATAAATTGGAGAAAGGTTGATAAAGTGGTGGGAGAGGCCGGATATAACTCATAGTGCAAATTGTTTTTGTTCTGATACTGTGGACCCTGAATTTAGAGCTAACAAAGGAATACAATCCTTAGAACCAAATCCATATTCCATCCATACCTTAAAGAGAAAGAAAGGTTCGAGAGAATTGGGCGCCCGAAAGAAGAAAACGAAATAGAAGGTATGAAGGAAGAATGGAATGGAGGATAGGACTATAATCATTTCTCCCATTTACAAACAAATTTTCTTCTGAATTTCGTATTGAATTCAATTACGAAATATTCGACCTATTCGTTTACGACGTGTATTCGATTGTGTGCGTGTTCTGTGAAATACTTCTTTTAATGCTGGAGAAACATTTTCTGTTGGTTGCCATGATGGCGTGGATCCATCGGACCATTTTACCAAGTAATGTTTTTTAATAATGTTTAAATGTGTTGGCGTGTACAAGTGATTTCATCTCCCCATTATCAAAACAACAGCGTAATCTGTAGGTGCTATTCGGACCTAATTCAGTGATGTAATACGGACCTTCACATCGGGGGTAAATATTTTTTTGATAACTCTACGAATATGTATGCGATTTGTAGGTGTACATAATCTATGCTAATACTAGTCCGGCAAGACGAGTATAAAAAGTTAATATCAGCATGTAGTTCTTGGTTTCTTTATTTTTTTATGTTATTTTCCTCTTTTTTGTTACTTTTTTGTTGTAATTTTGTTGCATAACATCAGTAGAACATATTTATCGGTGACTACTCTTATTATTTTGTTTCACCGAAATGTTGTAAAAAGAACTCTCATTATTATGGATAGTACTTGTAAACTAATATTGAATTTATCTTCTTATCGCATACATAATATCATTAAATACCAGCTAAATTGAGGTAAGAATGTTTGCTTAGAGAACCTTGCAAGAATTGGGTATTAATCAAGAATAATGAAGGTGAAAATGTTAGTGTTATGTTAATCCTACTCTAATAACCATAACGTCTGTTAATTTGCAATCAAACCTTGACCTGTGTGTGTATGAAATTGCATTTAATCGAACCTGTGAGCAGTAAGTGAAAATATCATTAAAATCGTAAAACTGAATCGACATGATTTAGTGCATCATTAAAATTGTAAAACTGAGCGTGTATTACTGATATTACCTATGACATACGAAAGGGAATGTATCACCGTTATCGTTTTAAACAAACTTTACTCAGAAGTTGATCATATGCAGGCAATAGCTGCTTCAACAATTCAATATGCAGGGCAATCTCTGCTTCAAAAATTCAATATGCAGGGCATTAGCTGCTTACAAAACTCTGTGTTGAGCAATCGCTCATACACTTTAACTATAGAAAAACATACATAATAACACTACAACATCATTTGATGCTGCAAAACCATAGAAGGAAACTCTCTTCTGACTGGTTTGAAGACATTAGAGCCGTACCTTTGGCGTTTTGCCAAGACAATACCATATGATAAACTTTCATATGATTTCATATGAAACACGTGAGAGAAAATCTCAATAACATTATCGAACAACATTGAGCTAACAAAACAAACAACATCTGCATCAATATGTTTGAAACGGCATGGCGGAAATTACAATTCTTCTTAAGATAGGTAAATACGGTACGATCTGTTATGTGTGATAGTAGCGAAACATGTATAATGTAGTTTGAGGTGTCAAGACAAGCAGGTTTGATGTTTGATATAAATGCTTAGGGCATGGAATGAAACTTAAAGGTTCATTCACACTCTCTGTAGTAGAAATCTTAGCAACTCTGACGTATGTTAATGGCAGTAAGTAAAACAAGGTTATTTACTCAGTAGAAAATGAAATATAGCATAATTTAGATTAGTGTTGTTAATTGTTTGAAATTTACGCACTAACTTTCAATTTGTCTTTTTTAAAAAATCAAAACAAGAGATAGAAAAATCATACCTTTGTGAGATATACCACAATGAAGAAATATTCTTGATATGAACTAATAGCAAACAATACATCTATTGCCTCTAATACAGAAAGAGTTTAAAATGTTAAAGTAACTTTCACTGGGAAGGAGACTGTTAATGCTGTTATCGCTGATCTGATGAGAGCGTAGATGTCGCTGTTGGATCCATACAAATCTCTGTTTATAGCACGGATAGAGGTAATTCATTTTGGGTTGTAGCTAGGTCAAATTTGGAGCTGGACTTAGCACTGTATGCATTCGGAATGTCGTAGTCTCAGGTGTTACTGCAAAAAGAATTCTCATAGGCGATGTATGCATTTTATGTTGCAATCCTCTCATAGTTGTAATCATATTCGTTCCCGCTGTGATATTTCATGGTTGCTGTAGTTTCTAACATGAGTGAGGAAGTTGTTCTAATTTGGGTTTTCTCTTTGGGATATGGCGGCGCTGTCGCCTCTGCAGTTGATGTAGCATAGCCAGGCGTAGTGAAGTCTGATGGTGTTAGGAGTTACGGCGTTTAGTCTGTTCCATAGGTGATAACTCATTTCTGGCTATGACAAGGGTTTTATCGCTACTTTAAGAGATGCCTTGAATCTTGATCAGAGAGGAAGAGAGAGAAGAAGTTCGGCCCTCTTAAAGATAAGGTGTCACATATGATGGTGTAGATACGGTTACATCTTTTTTGTGGGGAAAGCTTTGGCATCGAGAGGTAGCGAAGATCGCTGTAAGAAATAGACACAACGCTCTCTGAAGCTTGAAGTCGCACTGTAAGAAATAGACACAACGCTCTCTGAAGCTTGAAGTCGCACTGTAAGAAATAGACACAACGCTCTCTGAAGCTTGAAGTCGCACTGTAAGAAATAGACAGAACGCTCTCTGAAGCTTGAAGTCGCACTGAGACTCACCAGCCCACAGCCCTTTTTATATCTTGGAAGCTGGCGGTCATCAGTATACCACGTTTTCATTCAAGGTCAGAGAGGTCTGTCTAATGAACTATGCCTATGTTGTAAAAGTCACGCGTGTTCTTGCGTGATAGTCAAGGACAGCTTTAACCCTTTATCAAGTTTAGAGGGGAGGGGAGAGAAAGAGAGAGCATGCTTTTTACTGTCAAGGACGGTCTTTGCTCTCCATTAAGCTTCAAAAGAGAGTGTGTGCATGCTCAGTAATTTTCCTAAGTGAACGAACTTTTAGATCATGCATTGTCTATAACCTTTTAGTTGTAAGTGGTCATTCACGTTCTAAACTTTTAAACCAACTAATTTTGTTTATTGATTGAATTGTGAGGCAGTAACGTTGTTCGTTGCTTCTATCCGTATACTGAATTATTGAAC
Organism: Potamilus streckersoni; assembly: GCA_016746295.1. Lineage (NCBI taxonomy): Eukaryota > Metazoa > Mollusca > Bivalvia > Unionida > Unionidae > Potamilus > Potamilus streckersoni. The sequence continues at coordinate 4,669,525 of JAEAOA010002230.1, forward strand.
CAGGCTTATTAATTTGATTAAAGCAGGCTTTTTCCATGACTAAGTCAAGTTGAGGGAACAAGGACAGATTTTAATCTGAATTCATTTCAACGTTCTATTATGTTCAGGATTTGAATTATTGACTGGACCAGGCTTCTTTTACAATCTAAATCAATATTATAGTATTCTTTTTAAATTCGCAGGTTTTGTCTTTCAATAACTAGAAATTTCAAAATATACTACACAAGTTAAATTTTATCGTTTCTTACTTTTAAAATTGATATCTTGATACATAAATATCTATTCCAGACATCCGTTACGATAGTAACAGGTAGCTGCTTCAACTGCTGCTGCGTTACGGGTAGATTATTGTAAGAGTTATCGTTTATCTGGTGAAAGGAGACTTCTAATAGTACAACTTTATTCCTGGAGTTCTGTTGTGTTTGCTCCATAATTGATTAATATATATATATATATATATATATATATATATATATATATATATATATATATATATATATATATATATATATATATATATATATATATATATATATATATATATATAATGATTTATTTAAAAAATACTATAATTTTGAATAATTGTAAATACCCAACCGGCATCAACTAACCTAATTTTGTTTAATCTATTTTTGAGGTAATCTGTAAACATCTCGCATGTTTTCTGTGTCATATTTATTGCTTTGATATATTCGGCAACATGGCAACATGGAACACAATAAACTGATCTATTTATGCTCAATACTGATCAATGGGAACATACTGTGATCATTGAAAATAAATAAATAAATCAGTGAATGTAAATTTCAAGGACAAGCTTATGTGTTAAACAAATATTATATGCCATGTCAGTCTAATTTTTACAGTTGTTTTTTTTTTTGTTAAAAGAGTCTTTACTTTCTTTCTAATCTGCTCTAAAATGTTTAGTTTTAAATAGTGATGAAACATATTTAATGACGATGGACTCAGTTAAATTACTGAACTTTAGAATGTAACAGAATGCAAAATTTGCCAGTTAAGATCGGTTTTTCTGGGACATTTCCAAATGTCTGAACAGATCAATATTCACAAACGTGACAAAAGATCGGTCTTTGTTTGGAAAATCCCCATATAATGTTATCATGGTGCAAAGTTGGTTGGTCTACTCTCGGTTTAAATGTGTTGTGGATAACTTCGAAAGATGACGAATCGATCATTATGGAGTATTTGTTCATCTAATGTCGATTCATAAAATTATCAGTTGATCTCAACCACAATATCTAGTAATCATTATACCGCAGTATTACCTTTGCACTTGGTCTAGCTAAACCACTGATGTGTTGTCTTACATAAAATTATGAGCATTGTTCTAAAAGGTCAATGTATGGTACTGGTAAAACATTATATACATTTTTAAAAATAGTGGAAATATGACCTCTGGATTGCATTCTCATTGTGGTTCAAATGCATTTAAAACTAAAATTGTGTTGATTATCCAGACAAGTTGTCAAATTTTCTATTAAATTGGAATATTTAATAGCGGACTAGCGCAGCATAATTTGCTTGCACTATGCAATTGTCGCATCAGTCAGCTAGTGTAAGCATAGACATAACTAAAGAAGAAAAAAAAATCGGATGAAAATTTTTAGTGTATTAGCGCAGCGAACATACAAATAGTGTTTGATTTTTTGTTGTCATAAATAATTGTCATGTCTCTTCCATCTATGTGCTCTGCACGCTCATGCGCAAGTCTGCTGCCAAAATTAAAATTACTTCTTAATATGTGCACTAGTAATGCGACTGTTTCGAACTATATACCACAAATACAGTAAATCTGCAGCAAAGCTTCCAGATTTTTTAAGATGAATGATATGGACAGTAGAACGGAATGGAATTAAGGAGCATGAATTCGGATTTAAATTTGGGTACGCAACTAAATGTAAACTATGTACCATATATTTGCAAACCAAAAATGAGGAAGTAGTATCACTATGGGTATTTTGAACTGGTACAAAGTCACAAACATAGATCATTGCTAAAGGCGAGAAGGTCCAAAATCGATCCAGAAATTCTGGTCTTATTATCAAAAATTATACTTATAGAGTCATAATGGGCATTTTGGACAGGCTTATATACCCCATGACTTTCCTGATTTTACACTTCCCACCCCACGCAAGTGTATGCTCTACGGGATCATAGCAAACAAATTATAACGTTCGCGTGAAAGATTTTCCGCAACTAAATCGGCTAGAGTAAACAACATAGCCAATTATCATTTTGAATAGTCACTAATTCTTTGGATATACAAACGGCGACACCATCAACACCGACAAAAAGGTGCAAACCGTAGGTGCAGACAATCTCATCTTCGTATATGCTGCCAACATCGGTGTCATTGTGGATACTCAACATGTTTTGAGCAGGAAAATAAAAGATTTTTTTTTGGGAAACGTAAACGATTTTGCGATGCAAAGTCTGCTAGCGTAAACCCCCATGTGAAGCTGATATGTGGACCCCCTTCAGGTAAATACACTAGTACATCGAATATAACAAGGATCATCACAATTTAACATAAAGACCACTGGCAATACCTGATGATTTACTGTTTGCTTGAAGATGAAGAACCAGAAACCATGGCTGGCATATATGGGCGTAAGCGTGATAAGTTGTTTATCCGTTATGGATACAAACAAGCACGATATTGTTGTATACGAGTTGGTGTGACATTTAGTGACGGCACGTTGTTGATAATTTGGCCTAATCACTTTCTTATGAATTGATTGTTCGAATCCAAGAAGGAACATCCCATTTGGTTAGCCTCGTGAAGAAGAGAACGTTTATTTAGCAGAGCTTATTGCAACATCAGAAGGTGTGGAATAGTTTATGATCGTAAAAAAAAACTCATTCTTTGGATTATTCTGAGTTTTCTCTGGAACCAAATCTGGCAAGAGATGAACTAATAGAACATACGTGCAGAAAACAGACTGAAGCAACCAAAATATCAGGTAGAAACTAAATGTTTCCGCATATACATAAAAACTTTAATGACATTTGGACCCGATAAATTCAAAGGCTTTTGCCATGGAAAGTATGTACTCTGCGGTAGAATATGCCATTGTGAATATTCTAAATCACGTTTGCTCGCGTTACGTGTTGGCCTCGGTGCTCGACCATGTTTAAAATGTGGCATCGAAGTAAAGGAGTGTAATAACCTTTGCCCACCATGTCGATATTTTCTCGATTATTGTCGCACGCACAGACTAACACTTACCAACGCAACAAATATAGAACATATTGCGCCAGAAAAACCCTACGATGTCAACACCGTTGAAGAAGAAAATAAAGAAGTCAGTCATCTAATAATCACAAATGAAGAGGATGCAGTTTCTGATCCTGATAAAATAAAAAGTTTTAAAATGTATTGACGGAGTAATCAATTAAACAATTATTTTCCTGTGCATGCCTATCGTGAATCAGCCCAGACAATTCGTTCAAGAGCGAGAGATGAGGATTGCACGAAGAATGACAAAAGAAAATATATGTTACCTTTTCAAGACTCACAAATGAGCCACGAACCATTGTGAACAATTTCTCCTCAGGTCACAATGTTTACTTCCGTTTATGTACCCAAGAATGTGTCCCAGTCTATATTTCCTCTTATTTTATTAATGATACCAGTGTAAGAATTAAAATATGTTTTGTATGTATTTAAGGGCATTTGTTTTTTTCGTTAAAATATAAACATTATGGCGTGGTTGTCCGTGTGTTCTTTGACGACAGCACACAGTGAATATTGAATGTTGATGCTGATCCAGAAGTTAAATCTGTGAACCATTGCTTTCTTTACAGTCCATCCTCTCCAAACTATGCTGGATGAAATATGACAAGACTGTAACCGTGAATTCATCTTTGAAGGTACTTTCAATTAACATATCATTTAGTTGGATTTGGATACAGAGGAACGTTCAATACTGAGAAATAAATGTAGAAACTATAAAAGAGAAATAATTATGAACTGAGTCCAGTTAGTGTTATACCCATAAAATTTTAAATTGGTATCCCAGATGTAATATTAGAGACAGACATATTCAATTTTGACTTGTTATCTATATTCATTATAAAAATATAACTATCAAATTAAAAGTTTAAAAAGTTAATTTTTCAAACGAAACAAAGCATTTTTTAAAAATTACATTATAAAAGACATATGTCTCGAGTCTGTATGGTTGATGCTCATTGGCATCAGCAGGAAAGCATTCCTACACAATAATGAAATTGCAACAGTGGATATGTTTTTAGTCAGAGAAAATATCTTTCAAAGTCAGAATAGTATATTTATTCAAAACACAGGATGACATTTTCCTAGTTGATATTGTGCCTCTTGGTTATGTTTACTCTTTATTACATGTCCAATCAGTTAAGTTGACTATTTATTAGGACACCATGTTTTAGTAAAAGTATTAAGATTGAAAGTCTCTCTAAATCTTATCTAAATCGTATTAAAAGTGACTTTTTTATTAGATTCTATTTAATTAATTTTCTATTAAGCTATAGCGAAATTAATATTTGATTTGTTTTTGTGCATCAGCTGTGTGCTGCTTTGGTAAAGATCACATTTGTATGAGCAAGTACATTCTCCTATATTTAAAGGTTAACGTCAACAAATTTAAGACTTGATGAAAGCTGATGTTAGGCAGTCATACAATTCGCTTGTACCCAAATGTCAGCAAATTGATGATTCACGCGTTTTCTGTGGGAAAGTAATGAGAGCTTATTGTGATTCGAGAGGAACGACCATGTATTAATAGCTTTAACAGACTTCGAACAGGAAAAACACTACTCCAAAGCAGTCTTGGATCGCCAACAACAGACCACCACATGCCCCCACTGCCCCGAATAGGACACAGTACAACACTTCTTCCCACAATACCAGCAGCAACGAACCGAACTCCGCAGATACCAACAGCGGATAGGAGCTCCGTACACTTACCCTCAAATTTTCAGCACATTAGAAAATCACAACCTAAATGCAATATGTTCAAACATTATCACCTTCCTTAAAGAAATAGGTAAAATTAACCACCTCTATATACTCAATAACCTCTAACCAGCCAAAACACTACTAACACTAACATTGAATAAGCAATATAACAACTATGGACGGGTAAAAAAAGGGAGGGACACTGACTGGACTTGACAATGTAACGCCGCAACAATAACAACATAAACTTGGAGTAACTGAGAAGAATGGCATCCATCATGACAGGCTGCAGCTCTTACAAGAAACAATATGCAGCAACTACAAAACAAGACCAAAACTAAGGGGGTAGGAAGCACGACCTACCCCTCTAAGCACAGACCCCCGGACAATCGTTTGAGCAGTAAGGCCGCTTGCCCCTGCTCCCCCAACAATTATCACATAGGGCTTTATTTTGGCACATAAAAGCCCACTTTCGATCATTAGCCAGTAAATGGCCTTGCAAGGAACCGATTGGATACTTTACCAACTTATTTATGATACCTACCATAGATCACAAAAAATGAAATGTCCCCATGACCTGCAAAACAGGCGGAAATTTTCGAACATTCATGTACGCATAGTACACAAAATTAACAAACCTCATTAACGAGTAGGCAATACACAACTGATTTCCTTGATTCATATGTGACTAACACATGTTTGGTAATGATAGGGCCCCTATCAACATAGGCAACGGGATCGAATTGTCTTAATTAAAGTTAATAAATTACTTGCACGCACTGGTATATCTCGGAACAGCATTTGCCCAGGAACAAACAACAGCAAGGAACAGAGAACAGCGGACATACCTATGACAACATCATAACAGTGCATTTCAATTCCTCCTCCTCCTCCTCCTCCTCCTCCGCTACAATTACACTACGGATAGGGTACTAACCCTCTCACCTATAAAAAGAATTTTCAAAATGCCTAACAATGAAAAGAATTATCAAAAAAGCCAAACAATGAAAAGATTAATAACTTCAAATAGCCTACCCACAAATCAAGGGTTAGGAGGAAAAAGCCCATCCTCTTGCCCATAAACCCAACTCCAAACCAAACTAAGGGATTAGCTGGCAGCACTGCCAATAGGTCCCATAAGCCCACACCGGAAAACGAACTACCTTCGATGAATTTAGTACCTCCTCCAAACAAATCAAGGGATTAGCTTGCGGCACTGCCAGTCGGTGCCATAAACCCATCCGGACAAAGCCCCTCATTCGATGAATGAGGTATACCCAACCAACAAATTAAGAGATTAGCTGGCGGCTCTGCCAGTGGGTCCCATAAGCCCAACAACAAACAAAAAAAAAGCCATGAACTCCCACCCTTTCCATTACAGGAGGCGGCTTTTCGAGGCGTTACCTTTCCATGAGGCTGGATATGGGGCATTCTTTACTGTTCTTTCCTATGTCAATAACATTTTATAAGTGTCAAAGGTCAACTGATCAAGCGTTCCGAAAACAACGCCCAAGCACTGGGGCGTTAAAGCCCAAGCACTGGGGAACAGGGAGCTCTGCCATCGTATGGGGGCTACTAGTCCTTTTAAGGGCTATAAACAGTCGTAAAGTAGACAAGTGCAAGTGCGCCTTTAAAAAGTATCAAGTAAAAATCAGTATATTCGTTTGAGAATCAGAAAAGACTCTTCTTTTTCCTTACAATATGATTCGTTTTGTGTCCGTAAACTCTTTAAACCATAGGAACCTTTTAATGTTGAGATTTTTTCGGTAAAGTTCAATCTAGACTTGATTTTTTTTGTAACATTTTTGTGAGTTCTTACTATTTCATATTATTATGTAATGGAATATTTTATTGTTTCAAAGAACATATATTCATTTGTATCTATATTATGTATTATTGGGATAAGACTAATTCGTTACCGACATCATGTTTAGATTTAATCTGGAAATAAAAGATTCTTTAAGTAATACAGTAACATATTCAAAATTAGCAGTCTATTGTAAATTTTGTAAAATACATTTATTCAAAACGGCTGTTGCACTATATCGCAACTATCGAATTTTGGCTCTCATGAATGTAGTCGAAATCTAATTATCTGTGTTATATTATAAAATGCCGAAACTATGCAAATGTAGGAAGTTCGTAAGCTCGAAGGAAAAGCATAATTTGATATGTATTTTTATGTATTTTAAATATAAAGGCTTTGTAACATGTATCGCTAGAATGTAACATTATATATTTATATATCTAAATAAAGTACGTTCGTTGAGGAATCAAAGACTCTTCACTTTCCTTTTTTTGCGATTCCTGCCATTTCCTCAAAGATGTAGCCATATCTGCACGGTTATGAGTGACACCTTCATCTTTAAGAGATCCCGAACGTTGCTCTCTCTCTCTCTCTCTCTCTCTCTCTCTCTCTCTCTCTCTCTCTCTCTCTCTCTCTCTCTCTCTCTCTCTCTCTCTCTCTCTCTCTCTCTCTCTCTCTCTCATCTTTGGCAAAGACATCTCTTAAAGTGACTAGTATTATCTTCTCATAGAGGGATTGAGAAGAAAGTTACGATTACAACTTTTCTTTTCATAATATATTTGAGAATGTTCGGGATCAGAACCACACATTCAGCACAACATAGAGAACCTATAGTTGATCTGTTAGGCAAATATTTGGCCGTATGCAATTAAAACATTCCCGGTACATTGTTTCAATTATAATTATACTTATTCACGATAATGTAGTTAAATTTTGTACCTTGACTGAGTGCGGTATTGAAGCATCTTCTTATAATTCATTCCAATAAGCTATTATACTTAATAATCGTTAACCGACACTTTAAAAAAATACACTAGCAATATTCTAACGGATCATTTGAATTAAGTCGATCTTAAAAAATATAAGGTATATGTCCGATATATGTATGTCTATCCTTGTTTTACGAATATGAATTTCACATTTAGTTTAACATACAGCAGTGTTTTATATATATATATATATATATATATATATATATATATATATATATATATATATATATATATATATATATATATATATATATAAAGAATACAAATCATATGGCGAATAACAACCCTCTCAAGCGTACTGGATCCACCAAGGGATCACGTTTGTCAGGGATTAATTAAAATAGATGCAATACACTGACGACGAACAGTACGAAACTAGTAACTAACTAGCCTAAGCGCTTTCGACTCTTAATGAGTCTTTTTCAAAGGCAAATACAAAACATAGTTACAACAAACAAATAAACACAAAAACGTTGCGTTTGTAAACCTCTACATTTCTATTTTCACATGTGCTAAAACTATAAATACAACCAGCTTGTATAGACTAGTTGCGGAAACTGAAAACGTTGTATAATTCCCTAAAAGTCTACAAGCCAAAGCGACATCTATTTTTACATTGTGTACATATGTAACGCAGATTATATCCCGGATATTTGGTTCTATACCGGTTATTCTTATAGTAAAAATTGAAGGATAAGAAGATTTAGAAAATGTTAAATTCAATTTTTACTATAAGAATAACCGGTATAGAACCAAATATCCGGGATATAATCTGTGTTACATATGTACACAATGTAAAAATAGATGTCGCTTTGGCTTGTAGACTTTTAGGGAATTATACAACGTTTTCAGTTTCCGCAACTAGTCTATATAAGCTGGTTGTATTTATAGTTTTAGCACATGTGAAGATAGAAATGTAGAGGTTTACAAACGCAACGTTTTTGTGTTTATTTGTTTGTCGTAACTATGTTTTGTATTTGCCTTTGAAAAAGACTCATTAAGAGTCGAAAGCGCTTAGGCTAGTTAGTTACTAGTTTCGTACTGTTCGTCGTCAGTGTATTGCATCTATATATATATATATATATATATATATATATATCTATATATATATATATATATATATATATATATATATATATATATATATATATATATATATATATATATATATATATATATGTATGTATATATATGTGTATATATATATATATATATATATATATATATATATATATATATATATATATATATATATATATATATATATATATATATATAAAATTTGTATTATGTTCATCTTTACTCCATGAAAATATGTTATTTATATCTATATCATGTGCCTCACCTTGGCCAATAATTGATTTTAAAGCTTACCTGATTAAGGTCTTGTTATTTCGTAAGCATAATATTACATAACGAATACTTTATGATTTTAGATAATATATTAAGATTATATTAATTGAATGAAAACATATTGACAAATATTCAGTTCAACGTCTAGTTTGTTCAAGAAATTAGGAATGATCTGGAAGCAAGTTGTTTACGAATTTAATGGGACAATTACCCTTTCGTAGCTTTGATTTTGTGTCTTAGCTTTTCATATTAATGTTCTTTGCTTCAAACTTATTAATTCCTATTTTAACATCCAACGTAGAATCAGTCTTGTTGTTGTGTTCAGTTTGTATTTGAGATGGTTTGTTTAGTTAAATTATTCACTAGAAAAAAAAAAGTGCTCCGTATTGGTGAACTAAATTGTTATATTTTAGGATTATTGTGACTTGCGTGAAGGACATCTGGACTATATGGCTGCGATACATCAAAACTGTTAGTACATTAACACATTCGTTACTACTGGCACATCAGCGCATTTAAAAATTAGAATTCATGCGGAACACATTGGAATTCATTCGGAATACTTTATAATTTCTAACGTGGGATATACCTTTTACGATAATTTAGAATTTATTTCACATTGCTGAGACTTCTTTTTTAATTTTCAATTTATTATTCAAGGGAAATATATTATTTGCTGAATTTTATAGAACTTGTTAGTTTTCGCTTATTTCTGTTGTAAAGGTTAAGAGCATAGAATTGTGACAGGATCTGTTAGTAACGATGGATGATCAATGATGCACATAAAAGCCTGTATTCAGTTGAGATACCCAATATTGCTATTTCCATTATGAATTAGCTAACTTATTTCAATATTTTTTAATTCTTATACATTATTTCGTGGTGTTACCATTATATGGTCTTAACCTAACCATCATATAGAAGCAAACATAAAACGTTTGTAACTTAAGAAATAATTTCATTCTCTACGTTCGTAAATAAAAATGTTAGACAATATTCTGAATAAAATAAAAATAAATAATCCAAATAGTTTCATCACAAGTCAAAAGAATGTATTGCTACATCAAAAGCCTTAAATATGCTAAGATGCCAATAGTCTTGATGTATGAATATTGCATTGTGCAGATAACCTTTGTTTGGATTCACAATAATCCCAAAATATTGATTTAGTCCACATCGTAATATGAGAACTTTGTACTTCCAATGAATAATCCTAACAAATGATTTCTCGTTAATTAAGTCTAAACACAACATTAAATACGCCTGCAGACTGATATTAAAACGAGCACTTCTAGATTCTTTAGCGACTCAACGTCGCAATACCTCCTATATTACTTATGTCGCAACACAAACCACAAGACTTAGTCATCCAAATGAAAATGACCCTAAACATCTCAACAGGTTTGCTACGTAGAGCACGAAAACAAAAACAAAAATATTTTATAGCTTTCTACAATCTATAGTCATGGACCAAACGTTAAAGACTATATATATATATATATATATATATATATATATATATATATATATATATATATATATATATATATATATATATATATATATATATATATATATATATATATATATATATATATATATGTGTGTGTGTGTGTGTGTGTGTGTATGTGTGTGTGTATGTGTGATGGCACATAAAGCGATAAACATATTTACTTCATATAGTTTGGGGATGAACAATCACTTTATTACATGCCCATTGATTCGCATTTCTGAATGCCACTATGTCAAATTTAATGGGTTTTTTTCCTGTGCTTGTACTCTAAATATAATTTTGAAATCTGCACATCTAGCACTTTTTCACTTTATTTAGTCACATATAACTTAATCAATAATATTAAAAAACATGCTATATCTTTTCAGGTCTGATCTGGTATCGGGAACAAAGATGACGAGTCAGGTTAGTTTGTAAGCTATCAGGTAGTCAGCTGGTGATAATAAGGTCTCTTAGGACATGTCCAATGTATCCGCCATAAGTTACCACGGTTAGTTTATACTACCACACTGATCTGATATATAGAACCTCAAATACATGGCCTAGGTCTTCATAAGACAGATCAGCACCATTACTCTGTAGGGTAGGTCCTTCCTGGAGCTGCATTTTCTTAGCACATTGTTTTGTTTCCTCTTGTGGTTGTTGACATTGAAACGCAATACATTATCGCTGTAAAACATGGTCCCATCACATGAGACATTTTAGTTTGCTATTATTGATGCAGAAAAATGAGTGAGTACCTGACATGATAAATGTGCATCATAACAATTGTCATTGTTTCTTTAGTACGCATATATACACAAAATGCTACAACCATAAAGGTGAGCTGTCTTACTTCACTATCCTTGGACAATAGTTGTACAAACCAAAGGTAAATCTTGTTTTAAATAACATTCGTCAGCTAACTGTGCTGTCTAAAATTTGTCTGTTTCAAGAATGACTACAAAAAACTTTGTAAATTTTAACAAAAAAATGTATTTCTCTAGAAACCAAGGTGAAAAGGTAAAAATATGAAAGAAGACTTAAGAATTTCGACGAAGATAAAAAAAATTGTTCTAAAGTTGTGAAAACACATAAGTCCTGTCAATAACCAGTTCTAAATTGATAAAGTCAAAATCTCATTTTCTTTCCAATATGGTGGATGATGACGTCAGACGAAAGTTAACACAAAATGTCCAGAATTTTCACTGTGGATCACAATTTTTTTTGTTCTGTTCGAGCTACCACCACTAACAATACACATGTTGTTCCTCAAACGTACGAACAAACAACTATCACGCACAAAAATACTTTTAAAGGTAATAGAAACTATGTTAGATGGTATGATGTGACTCTCAGCTTATGACCACGACTGACTGACTATTTCTTACATATAACTGAGCATTTAAAGCAAGCTAAGACGTCACACCATGTACACAAGAAGGACACGTGGCGATTTCGAAATCACACCTGGGCATTACAAAAGCGTAAAGTAGTTTTATTAGTAATGACGTGGTCATAGCCAATCATTTACATAGCTTTAACTGACTGTTTACAGGCAACGACAAAACCTTCATGAGAAAATCGTGCTTAAACGAGTCACATTTACGTTTTAAGTAAACACGATGTTTCTAACAAAATATCAGACCCATGCAAACACAATCATCATCCTAACAATAAATATATTTAATGATATAAAAATGAAATAAAATTTAAATTGAATAAAGTAGAAAAATTCAAATCTTAACACACGTGTAATTTAACCACAGGGTCGTACTTAGATCATATGCAATTTTCACATGTTGAATATCAAAATAAATGTCAGCCACATTACATCAAAATAGCTTAGAGGTATGCCAACATTCTCTCCACTGCGCATTTCAAATGCAAACAACTTCACCTTACATACGTCATTCTCTCAAAAGGACATAATAACTGGTGAGCGCCCCTTATATCAGGCGATAAACACATTGCTCTGGTTGCATTGAAAAAAAATATGAAACAACGTTTTGATGTCACTCACTTCTAACATTGTTACAATGTAGCCCCCCACACACACACACACACACAAGTTAGCCTATGGACATTTTTAACATTAGCATTCCCACAGTGTTTCATATAATCGCCAAACGAAAACCTATGGCCTATTGTTAATATAGGTGTGGGCCCAAGTGACCCATAATACTACTGTCAAAGGTATTGACTCAAAATGCACGAGAACTCGCCTCCAATATATGCGGAATGTAACACTCAGTTAAATGCGTAGACCCACTTTAAAATCTACGGTATCGACATTAAATTACATATTTATGACTTGACTTGACAACTATATACTGACAAGAGAGGGCTTCCCACTGGATCAAAACATTGAATTGAACAGTAGAAATAATTTTGTATAAATCAGCAATGGTATAGTCAAACAGTTTAGAGAGTTATTATTTGTTCCAAGTAAAAATCAAACCTATGCCGCTATTAATGGTATGTATCACCTGTTTCTCATGCACAAGCATTCTAATTTATTCGATCACGTGCTATTCCAAAATACGAAAGGATCAAGTTCAAATGTCCACAGAAAATCGTTTGCTAAGGGGATGGAATTTAAAATTCGTTTGCTAGGCGGATGAAATTTAAAAATCTGTATGCTTTGGGGAAGAAGTTCAAACTATGGACATAAAACTAAAGAAAACAGTATTTGTACATTGTTGATTTAATTTAAATGTAAAAACCTCGATAAACAATTGTTGCTTCATTTTGTTTATTAATGGCAAGTTTTGAAGACTTGGTTGAAACACTTTTTAGCACAACAGATGGTACAAAGTGGTTTGTGAAGTAAAAGTAAAAGCAAAATGGAAAAAAGTAACAAACGTAAAAAGTAAAATTTGATTACAATACAAATTCTAATCACGCATCTCCTCGTACATTTTTCAGAGCACCCATAAACCTGGTTGCTTTATCCATTATAATATCCATCCTGAATTGCTATTGAATAAAAATAGTCTCGTTCGACTAACTCCACAGAAAAAGTAATTTGAGAGATCTTCGCGTGTCATAAAATAACGCGGATGTTTGTTTCGTCAAGACTGAGTTTTGATGGGCTGGCCATTACATCACGCCAAAAATAATTACCTGGTTTAACTATAGAAATTGAGTTCAGTCACTGTTACTGGATCCTGTTTGATTGTTTGATGGTTATGTGTTTAATGAAACATTAATACTTTAAAGATTAGATCGTGCCAAAACATCTGGAGTTCAAGCGCTTTGCCGAGAGACAAAGCATATTGTTAGACCGGATTTAATATCGCATCACTGCGGTCGCGAGTCCAGCAAGCGAAAGAATGATCCACTTCAACTCCAAACCCTGGTTGAAGAAAAGGCAAATTATAGCATGACCTTTCATTTGCAACATGTTGGTTAATGTAACGAGTAACTCGACCAATCAGGTCAAAATCATCAGAAATGACCAAAAATAACTTGACCGAGATTGGCGAAACGATATACAATTCGGTCCATTGCAATATTTCACTCATGGACTGAATCGACCAAGACCTTCAGCAAATGAACAGAGTTGGGCAGGCGTTAATTTCCTTTACTCGCTCATCACAAGCAGGTTACTGTGGTTTTCCCACGCCAACATTTCACTCATTAGCTCAAGATTGCACACGCGTTTTTGTTATACCAAGTTTAATATCATATCGGATCATCAGATCATGTGCACTTTCAGTTGGAATGGTGTTATTTCTTTGATAACAGCAGTGCCCTTTTAAGATGACTTTGAATAAATGACTCGAATTAACGATAGTGCTCTTAATAGCTTTTAGATTAAAGTGCTACTCACATAAAAAAATAAAAAAAAAAACAAACATAAAACGATGTATTTCACTGAGCTTCAGGAATAATGTCCCACTCACATACAAATTATAAAACAATGTGTTTGATAGCAGCTTAACACTCATCTGGTATTTTTTGGTAAGTCTTTACAGGTATCCATTTCACCTATCTAGCTTTATAGAACAGCAATTTTTGCATGCTTATATTGATTTATATTAGTATTTAAATATTCAGTTTAACGAAAATATTATTATTATTAATTTTATTTTTGATAGTAGTAGTAGTAGTAGTAGTAGTAGTAGTAGTAGTAGTAGTAGTAGTAGTAGTAGTAGTAGTAAGGTTGTTGTTGATATTATTATTATTATTATTATTATTATTATTATTATTATTATTATTATTATTATTATTATTATTATTTAACTTTTGTTGTGCTTCTTACCAAACAGTTGTTATACCTCATTTTCTGGCAATAAATAACATTTCGATTGCAGACAAATGCTTACGTATTTTATATTGCTTTTAATCCGAAATCAATTGAATCCACTTTATCTACAATACACACTTGAAAGCCATTTTGATGATAACTTTTCGATGACAGATGCGTTCTACTTGATATTATACCAACCCAACGAACGACGGGCAAATAATCACCTCTTATGGGACTGACCAAAATATTTCTAACATAATAAAATTGTTCAAAAGATGATAAATTAACGCCGCTCTGGAGCTCTATGCCAATCCCTTATATAATGGATGGCATTAAGTAAATAAATAAATAAATCAGAATGATTTGGATAACTATCCCCAATAATAAAACAACCCAAAAAAGTTCTACTTCTGTTTCTCTTCTCTGGTTATAATAATTGATTTCCCCGGAGATTCAACAAGTTGATTTTTTATAACAAAAATATTCTGAAAGATATTTAAGGGAAATATTTCTGAAATTATTCGGAAACAAAGACTGTGATTCAAATGAGGCATTTTTGTTATTTGTATATTGGACTACATCTGATGTCATCTTCTTCCATCATTATACGTCGTTGAGACTCGAACCTGGATTCCTATAGAACTATTTAGTGACAGGACTTGTGCTTTCATTCCTATGATCAAATTTTGAATTATATTTACAGACTGTAAGGCCTATATACCAATTTTTACGTTGTTGTCTATGGGAAAAAAAATATTTTTGTTAAAATATACAAGGCTTGTTGACTTTTTGTTACTGAGTACGAGCCCTTGTCACGTAACATTATGACAACTATAATGTTAGCTAAGAAGAAAAAGGAAAGGAAATACAACCAGTCTTTCTTATAAAACAAGACAACAATATATTAACAAAATGTCTGAGAATTCTATAGTTCAAACTAACGTTTAGTCAGCGTACATGATAACATTGGTGATTTAGCTTCATTAACATACCCAAGAGCTTCGAGAAGACAGGGTTTGAGTTTTATATTCTTGCATGATTTTGGACTGGCTTGAAACATGAGATTTTACGATCTCAGCTCTTCCCAATCCTGTGGACTGCTACAGTATAGATTTTTTTCCTATCTGATGTATCCATTCTGTGATTATTTGCTATACATTTTTAAGTAGTAATTGATCATGTAAGAATAATTGTCGTACATACTTTCCTGTTTAGAAATGCTTGCCGAACCCAATATGGCGCAAGCAATCAAGGCGTCCATATGCCATTTAAATTATGCAGTAATTGTACCTTTAGAAAAGGCAACTCATACGTAATATGGTAAACAATTGTATTCATGTTAGTTATGTTTGCTTCAGACACTTGAATTTGTCAATCAAAATACCAGCTTTGACAAAATTATATATATATATATATATATATATATATATATATATATATATATATATATATATATATATATCTTGCATTGGCGACTAACATAAACCATGAAAAAATAATTAACTGAGAGTGGATTGTCTAATTTTTGTAAAATACGACAGTTCATTAGGTGGAAGATTTGACGGTGCCATCAGCGTTCGACAATATGAACATAAAGTGGTACAATTTAAACCTTCCCCCCTCGCGTGGCCCCGAGTGGCCGAGTGATCTAAATCGCTAACCATTATGGATCACTGTCATCTCACCTCTGTCTGCGTAGATTCGAGTCTCGGATTCGGCCATTGTGAGAAAACTTGGCAGTAATAAAGCATAGTAAGCTTAAACAACTTAGTTCAGAAAAGAAAGTACCGGATGAGTTATTTGATATCAACTTGTCCAGAATTGCGATTGTAGCTGTGCAAATAAACAATCGCACAACTGTGAACAACAAAGTTCCTAAAGTAAATATTAGTCTGCCTTATTTCAAGACTATTTATCCTCTTGAAAAGTCTTTAAAGCAGAAGCAATGGAATAATTCAATCTTGCCGATACCAAACCATCACCATCAATAAAGAGCTGTGTACAAAGGGAACGAACTGCTTAAGCTTTATAATACGTGTATTGTATTAATGTAAGGATTACTGCCCTTAATCGAAGCTTGCACACCGAATTGCTGCTATATGATTGAGGTAACATTGTAACATGGTTAGACAGATCGTATAGCAATCATTTTTGAAAATTGAATTTAATATTGTGGCCAAATAAAATCAACACAAATGTGATGACTTTTTACAAAGTTATAGTGTACTTCGCAACAAGTAAATTCATGGTCCAGGGTAAATCCATTGCAGTATTGTGTGAAACCGAGCTTGATACATACCTTAACGTAGTTCACACGATTCTAACCATATAAGGTCCACATGTTAAAGATTCTGATGAAACCGTGATAAAATAATGTATTATTATTATGGAAACACAGATACCATTTCACCAATCCTACAAACTAATTAGTGCAACCTCAAGGAAAGTGTGCTGAACAAAACTTGTTATGGCTAGAGATATTGAAACTATTTACGCTTTTACGGAAGATATACGCAAATATTTCAAGAGTGAGGCGGAAACATTTTTATCGTCACTAGTTGCAAATATTTCACGAATGATGCAGAAACATTATATAAAAAGTATTTCCGTATATCTACTAAAAATACGTGGATATTCTTTTATTATATAAGTTTTAACGCTTTGGGCTTTCTGTAATCTGTGCCAATACGATTAACAGCTACATTATTACATCGATAAAAAGAAGATCTGAAATTTAGAAGCACTTTTGGGAGAGCGACGTTTTACTGATTTAGCTTGTACATATCGTGCTTCAAACTGTATATTTTGTCAAATGGTTGCTATTTTCGTAGGAAAACGAAATCATTTCTAGTTTTGTTAGCAAACTGCATGTGCGAACTGATACTGCTAGGATGGGATAACTGAAAACTGAAAAGAGAAGGTGTATCTGACAGATTTAAGAACGAAACATCTTTAAACAACAGATCTTTTTATGAATGAGAGTTTACTTTGTACGAATTTTGTTCTTCATTTTCCTTGATTCTACATTCAAATGTAAATTGTTGTACGCTTTAGCTAGATTGCAAGCCAATTCGATAACAGACTATATCCAATCTTTTATTCTCGTGTAATTTTGGTTTGCAATCAACGATTACCAAACTACGAAATTTATCCAAACGTTTTCAAACACGATTGTGATTCGAGTTAAAATTGCTTACAATGTTCACCGTTTGTCCTTGAGAATTACAAGTATACAATACTCTATGGGTGACGCAAAGCAAAGGGTGATCAATAATGAAGGATGCATTTCAGGGTTTTTTTGAACTTCCATGTTAAAAAAGATTTAACATGGGTGGGCTGCTCTAGGGTTAGTGGAAGGTCAACATGAGGAATGTATGGCAACAATAGATTGGGCCTGTCAAGGGTCAATATGAATTGGTGAGGGGTGACGTCATGATAATGAACACTGGCAACAATGTTGCAAGTGGTTGACCTCAATCGGGCGGAACAGTGTGGCAAGTGGCTGATCTGAATGCGTGTTACTCTAGGGACAAATAGAGACATAGAGATAGAGACATGGTTAGGGACAGGGTTAGAAACATAGACATTGACATAGGCATACTTAGATTTATGAATATAAATCTATTACACAAAAAGTCGATTAAAAATTTGTAGGCAAGAGAGAATATACATCTTTTCGAAGCAATGGAATGGCCCTGAAAATGGCATTTTAATGTTCATTTATTTTCTCTCCTCTCTTTTTCTCCTCCACAAACTTCTGATAACCACATTTTCCATCTTCTTGTTTTTCTCCTCATTCACCTCCGCCTTTTCTTTTCCCTCCTCATGTTTCTTTTCATTTTCTTCTTCTTTTTGAATCTTATCATTCCATCTTCTAGTTTGTTCTTTTTTCTCTTTGTCCTCCTTTTCCTCTTTTTCCTTCTTGATCAGTTCACTTAATCATTCACTGGCCTTTGTTAAATTATTTATCTCAATTTTTCCCCGGTGGGGGCTATAACAACCATCTTCCCACCTAACCAGCGTTCCTTCCAGCATTCCCAGATCATCCATCACCTCTTGCAACTTTATCATCTTGTCCATGTGCTTGAAAACCACATTTGCATTCAATGTTGAATGACGCGAGTCTGACTGACCGACAATTATTAAAGTCGCCTACACTAACTAAAGCTTTTGCGACTAGTTTATGCTCAATGACTGAGCTTTTTATTTCGTCGGTATTTTTGAAATAATGCAACAAAAACACCTCGTTTATGTACGATATTCGCACTTTTCAAATTCTTGTGAGGAGGATGTCAAATTCTGTCGAGTTGATCTAGTGGACGTTCCAAATCCCCAGTATTGTGTACGCCACCTGTGCATTTTACCTAATGAACTTAGTTGAAGATTGCCTAATCTTATTTTTATGTAGTTGAAATTTTGTCTACTAAATGTACTTCCATTGTTAAAATAATGCCAATCAGTTGGGTGTCAGCAACCATGAGATTTTGAAGGTCACGCATCGTTAGTCTTAGTTGTTTTTGATGCCGGAGAGTCCAAAGGATCAAGGTATTTATATGTAGTGGCGTAATCGAATGAGGCCTTTGATTGTCAATAGAAGTGCCTCTCATATAGATACGGTAGTGGGGGAAAGAAGGAAGAGGAGGGTGGGGGAAAGAATTATCGATGGAAAATCTGTCAACATAGGCTTGCTGTGCTTGGATTAGAACCAGGTGTTTGGTAGTACGTTTCCTTAGCACCTATTTTAGTGCCCTTGTGATAGCGAGGTGGCATAGAAGGGAGATGGAGAAGGGCTTATCCTGGAAAATCTTCGTGTCACACAGGATTGTTGTACGCAGGATTACACCCAGGTGTTGCTAGTTTGTGTTTCCTAGCACCTGTTTTGGGCCATTTTGTTAGTTTGGATGTTAGAAGAGGGTGGGTGGAAAAGAGAGTTAGGTTGAGGGCTTATTGTGGAAAGTCTTCTGCAACACGGGCTTGCTGTTTTCAGGTTTGCACCCAGGTGTTTGCTAGTGAACTTTCCCTAGCACCTGTTTTGGGCTCTTTTGTTAGTGGAAAGGGGAGGGTGAAGAGAGGGTTATGAAAGAGGGATATGAAAGTAGGAGGGTAGTGTGAGTTAGATATTTTGGGCCTTGTGGTTTGGAGTTTACGACAAAAACACCCTCTTACGATGTGAATTTGTCACTCGTTGCCTTGCATTGTCTGCTTGTCCGGTGGGCCAGAGCTTGCTCTTGTGTGGGTGAATAAATACTCTAGAGAAGGGAAAGGGTTGGGGGGTATTTGGAGGGCTAGTGCTTGCCCTGTGGAGATACTGGTCATTCTTGTCCATTTTCCCGGCGAAGGAGAGCTAGTGCATGAGCTGCTATTGTTCTTTTTCCTTGTTGCCGCTAGTATCCTTAGGAGTTCTGTTTCTTAAGAACTCCTTTTTAGCGTTGCAGTTGTTGCCATATTCCTGCTTCTTTTGTTATTTTTGATATCCTTGACTTTCATATTGCTACTAGTGCTCATGTGTTTTGCTAGTTTTCCCTTTTCTTTGTGTATTTAGTAAAGTTTGGATTTGCTTATTAGCCGGAGTATGCCGTATTCCTTGTTCGTATTTTTTGTTTTGAGAACTCGCCTTTTTGCTTGGCCCATGTTGCCTCAGTCCTGTTTCCTTTTGTTGATTTTAGTGTCCTTCAGGGTTCCGTTTTCTTTGGGACTCGCCTTTTGGCTTGGCAGTTGTTGCCATTTTCCCGCTGCCCTGGTGCTCCTTTCATTCAATTCTTTTAGATTCGGGTTGGGGACATGCTTTTTAGCTGGCGTTTGCCATAGTCCTTATTTTTAAGTTGTTTTTCTTACCATGTATCCATTATTGATCCTGATGTGTTCATGTTTGGATATCTGATAGTTTTGACACCCTCGTTGTTCTGTTGATTTGTATTTTTGTGATTTTTGATATCAGTCTATCTTTTCTAGAAATTTGGTTAGTCCCGTGAAGGACTGGGTTTTTTTAAACTTCAGATACACCTGGTTAATGATGACACATCCCAGACCGGGCACCAGACACATACCCGACTCCAGTCTTGTTACCAATTTGTGTGTGGTTAGGAGTGTGGAGGCAGCTCCAGCTGCTTCACTATCCCATTCCTTCGTTTGAGGAATAGTGAAGACTTGCTCTTGCCTCCTTGCCTCCTTCTCCTATTATACACACATGGATGATGTGGTCCCTGAGTCTCCCATTCTTGTCTCTGCCTCTCTAATTCTTCCAAATATTCTGTTTTGGGAACCACAAAAGCCAAATCGTTAAGTAAATGTGTAAAAACACATCAAAATGATCAAAGTTGAATATAAACAAGTTTCTATGCAATATTTGTTGTGACAAAGTGTGGTGTCCTGGGGCCACTGGGTAATGTTTATACACTTTGCACAGTCACATCAAGGTTATCCAGGAATGGTCTTTCAGGAATGTGAATGACAATCCTGTCCTGAATGGAGCGGGCTTCCTTGGTAATGGGTTCCTCTTTAGGTCCTGTAAATAAAACAGGCTTAAAAGTTACGTTTTTCATTGAACGTTTGAACTCAAGATTATAAATCTTGGGCATAGTGTGCGGCTTCTTTATTTCCTGCCTCGAAGCCCAAACTTCTCCATTCATGTACATCTTTTCAGTGAGGCTGTAAGTTACAAACCACACACACATCATCGTACACATCTTCAGTGCCTAAAAGTTGAGGCATCTTTTTTCCGCAGAGGTCGAGAAATATCAAGATGAAATTTTTTAAAAGAATTAACATTTAACGGGACCACTTTTATGTTTTGGTTAGTATGTGATGTTCATAAATAGTCCACAAAGAATTAATAGGTAAACAAAATCACAAAATCACACACACCACACGTCGACTCCAATTAAATTGACACATTTCTCGTAAAATGCAATGGGTGATCCTCCACAGTTCGAATACTTTCATTGATTTCCTTTCACAAAATCTGTTGTATCACGAATGATAAAAGTCGTGTCATGGTTGTCCGTTTTATACCTCATGTTTGTCGG
Source organism: Potamilus streckersoni (assembly GCA_016746295.1). Taxonomy (NCBI): domain Eukaryota; kingdom Metazoa; phylum Mollusca; class Bivalvia; order Unionida; family Unionidae; genus Potamilus; species Potamilus streckersoni. The sequence continues at coordinate 4,691,409 of JAEAOA010002230.1, forward strand.
AAGTAAGAAGTGTATTTTTTGCACACAGCTAATCGTACTCCGGTAGCAAATCCAAATGTTTTAGTCACTATTTCACACACTACACATCGCATAGAAGTTTCCTCTACAGACAAAATTTCATAGCTTGAAATATCTTGGTAATCCTCTAGCACCTCTTCTGGAATTCGTTGTAGTATTGCCACCTTAAAAGTAGAAGGATGAGTAACAACCAAAGTTTGCTGGTCCTCGTCCAGTTGAACAATGTCTGACCATTGAAACGCTTTCACATGAATAAATCCTCTTATAACATTTATGTACCAATGGTTTCAACATTGGTGACGTAACGGATGCAATTTTTCTTTGCGTTTGATTTGTGTTTTGACAAGCTCTCATTAAACGAGTTCTCTCAACACCACAGGCAAGCCACTAATGTTCTATTGTAAAGTATCCATGACCATGTTAGACAAAACGTCTCCTAGAACGAAAATGACGGACCTAGTTAGTAATTTCTTATCACAGACATTCCGAATAACTGTCAAGAATGGTAATACAATCTTCTGATGTAAACGGTCTAAAGCGGATTAGTCGGAAGAAAGCACCGTGATCCTGAGAAATCTGACATATGTGTTGACTTTTGTCAATTTTCTCTTCTAAATTTCTCGACACAAAAGTTACTCAGTCACCAATTGAGATTTTGTTCTGGTAAGTAGCTACACAATTTCCTTGTAAATCTCTTCCAATTCGATTAGTAATCTCTGAAAATGATTTTTAAAGGGTTTAAATGCTTGTCCAGGTGTTGTCCAACATTTAATTCCTAAGCTACATGATATGCCACTTCAATGACTAGGTCCATCTAAAGGTAGGTAGTGACAGTGAGGAAACTATCTAGCATGTTCCAGGTAAGCGTGACCTTTCTGCTCCAACTAGTAAAGTTACACACCACATCTGAAGCTCTTGACTTTATTACCTTCGCCCATGTAAATAAATCCGGCCTTTGCTAAGTCTTTGGGGGTGGGTACTCGCAGACATTTAGGCCATTTTCCTTGGAAAGATTGAAATAGACTTCAGTCGCAGAATTCAGGAAAAGGCACAGGAAATGAATATTTTTTCATATGAGCATTTCGATGAGGGTATGGTGAAATACGCAGGAGTTGTCTGAAGCATGGATGACATCCGTAGGGTGGTAGACGTATGGTTTCATGATGACACTGACCATGAAAACCAAAAAAGTGAAAAGGTGTACGATAGCGAGTGGCATCGCTTAGTTTCCGTCAGATTTGACACGTATAGCATCACTTTCCATGGTAGGTATAGCTATAGCAAAGTTCCCATGATGTGATACTGAATTGCTGAGGTCACATCGTACAACATCCCTGCAATCAAAAAGCACGGCATCGCACACGACTTTGCTCTCGCTTGATACTTATTGTTTGAAAGTATTCATCTTTCTCGCTTGATGTTGGTAGTTAAAATGAAAAATCGGTCATGGACGTTGTCGCTTTTTTATATGATGTCCAATATTGACGTGTCTGTACGGTACAGTGAAGTGGTTGGGAAGCCGGACTCGCTTCTGGTACACGATTTGATCTGTGGGTAAACGTACAATCTTGTTCGTTTCGTAGGTGGTCACCTTTAAGTTTCCATCCTATCCACACTGCAAAGCCTCTTTCAATACGCCAAACTTTACCACTTGATTGTTGAGATAATTGAGAGTCAATCATTTAACTTTACACTCGGTTTGCACTTCTCCTTCAAAGTAGTTGTAGCCGTAATTTTTAGGACCGCCACTAGAAATGCTTAGAATTCTTTCGTCAGGTTGGTCATATATCCTGTCATCGGGGTCCGTCTAGGCTCCTAAAGGTCTCCTCTGATGTGAGAGTGACAGTGACCTAGCAATCGATGTAGATGCAACTGTCCGTGTCAAAACACAATACATGATCTCATAACGGTTATAGAGCTTCATAAGCTTTAAACAAGAGTGGGCTATAAAATAGGCTGAAATGATGACATTTCAAATTCGTCCGCTTCTACAAAATCCAGTTCTTCTTCGTTACTGACTATGATGAAGTCCGCACGAAGAAAGTCCACGTGTTTTATGTATTTAGTTTTGTCCTAAATCATCTGGAAGTAGTGGAAAGGATCGGACAAAGACTCCGTCTTGGGTAAAGACGGTCGTTGTGACACTTTTCCTCACAAACAATTCAACACCACTATGACAAACGATCGCTTTCCTTCGTTTCACTCGATGTAGTCGAAAGTCATGATTTCAGGGTCCCTGTATTTCTCTTTGAGTTTCTCTTTGTCTTCGTGAAAGTGGCACCAGGAAGGATAGACACTGGCTTCTTAGTTCAGTTTTAGAAAGGCATCTGCGTAGTCTGCGAAAATACGTTTAGGAGTTTCGTCATCCTTGTGCTATTTTTTTTTCTGAGAAAGTGGTAAATTTTGTATACGTCTAACAGTTGGTATCCCAGGTCAAGAGCTTTAAACAATTCCACGTTCCTCTCAAGGCGCGTTCTTCCTTGGTTTGCTAACACACTTGGTCTTGGTTACACGCTTTGACACAAGTAAAACACACATGACACATCAGTTTTCCTTGGCAATAGTGAGGTAAAACGGGATGGTACAAGTCCGTGAGTGGCAAGACTTTGGACTTGATAAATCCGTCGTATTTCCAATGTTGTCCAAGAAGTCGATATGTTACTTCTGCAATTGTAGTTGCGCTACAGGAAAGCGGCAATATTTGCACACGAATAGATTCATCGAACACACATCCAAGCATTTGATTTCTTCTCCATTCTCCTCGTCAGCTTGGTACAGCAAACAAATGGCATTGGTTCGTTTTCCATACAACTTCTCCCTCGGGTTAAGTGGGTCCACCAACTTGTAACTTTCCATGAAGTGTTTAAACTCAGATCGGTTTTCAAACGGTGATCGAACTCCCACATTTCCACCAATTGGCATCATTGCTGTTATAACTTTAAGCGCCTCTGATAAGTGTCCAAGTGCAAGTCTTCAAAGGTCCGTTCTAAAATAAGATTTATAGTGTCACGTTGAGTGTAGCATATGATGGGACATCCATGAAATAAGCACCCGTTAAACTTATTCACGATCTAAGGGTTTCTAAGTCCCAGCCTTCCACCATATACGTTCCGATGGCCTTTTCGCCGTCTCCTCTGAGAGAGTGTTGGATGCATTTGTCTTCCTTGTCGCACAAGTAATAAAACCATCACATGGCTTTGACAGAGAATTTACTCTTGACGAAGTTCGTCGTTGGAGGGCTTATGACAGCCAGTGTTTTTTTTTGGGGGCACGAATCGTTGATAGATTAAAAAGAACATGTTTTGGCTATGGTGCATGTTTCTTTAAAGGATCGATCCATCCGTGCTCCATGAACAGTTCTCAAACTTTTCCACAGCAACACCGTGAAATGTCCAAGTCGGAACGACAATAGCTTAACATTTCTTCTTAAAAACCAAAATGGTCAGAGGCGTGTTTCGTACCAAGCGTAGAAAGCTTCTCGTTGTTCGGTACACATGTTGTCGGGGTTATAGTAGTGAGCCTTAGGCAAATGGGGCAGAACGATATCTTTATTGGCTTCGTTATTGAAAAAGTGCGGAAATAGCCTCTGCCCATTCCTGTCATTACAAACGTTTAAGGCAATCAGTTCATAGGTATGGCCAAGTAACTCATTAAATCTTTAAACTTCACTTGTCCGACATGCATGGAAATGATTTGAGCTCCATTCAAAATGACTTTAGGACTTTTGGTGCCTTTAGAAGAAATTGCCCATCGAGTCCCGAGAAATTGTGAGCCATCATCGTGGCATGGCAATGTTAATCTCTATAATGTTTAATGTTCTTTGGCTCAACGTCTCGACGATGCGGTTTAAGATCCATTGGGCGAAATAGGCCAGCGTGTTTGGGCCACGAAAAGTTTTTGGACTTCCTCCAGGAATCTTGCACCATTGATAACAATCACTAAAGATAGGTTCTTGTATATATATATATATATATATATATATATATATATATATATATATATATATATATATATATATATATATATATATATATATATATATATATATATAGCGTCAGTTCCTTCCCTCCCAGTATTCATTTTAGTCTCAGAACGATGAAAGAGCGCATCCAGATCGAACTTCTGATCAGAGATTTGCGAGGTGTCATTTGAGTTTTCTAAAGACAAGCCGACCAACTACTCCCCGATAAATGTCTTTGAGATAAAAGTGAAGATACTTGCTATATCTGTCAGAAGAAGTGGCATTAGTCTACAGAATGTCCAGACAGTTAAAACAAAGTAAGAAAGGCGTCAAGACACAAAGGTAAAGATACCTGTAATCATTGTAAAGAGAAAGTACATTGGTCTTTAGACTGCTCTAAGAAAGAACAGGTGCAAGAGGTAGAGATGGTTCCGGACAGGAAGAAGAAAAGGTTCAATCCCAATACGAAGTGCGGAAGAAGAGGAGAAACATCCTGTGAACGTAAAGAAATTCAAAACCAGTGAGACTAAACAAAAATGACATTGAAGTCTATGAACGTTTTCAAAGTGTTCTGTTGTGTTGTGAATTTAATTGTAAAATTTGTACCAGAGTAGACCATACTGAAAATCGCAACTGTTGTGTTGCTTTGAGAATTTAATTGTACAATTTGTACCAGAGTAGACCAGACTGAACAATGCAAGTGTTTCCTGGTTTTCATTTTTAAAATGATAAGGGCCTACACCGATGCACTCACACAGGTATATTATGAGGTAAAAAGTGATTTTTGAGCTTTATTTGATTTTGACCAAATGAATACTATTTATTTTCGATAGAAGTGGGAAGCCCTGAAAAAGACCATTAGGTGTTGTTTGCATTTAAACAAAAAACAACTCAGGATAGAGAAGCAATAAGCTTTAACTACCTTAAGCCTTTGCCAGGGCCAAGGCCTACTTCTTGACCCGCTCCTGTCGATGATTTGGTACAAATCACTAGCGTTGTATCTCAGACGTAGTAGGTGTGTGAACAGGGTTGGGCTCTTTGAGTTGGGCAGGTGTTTTATTGTCTACCTTATCAGGTTTACTTACCAAGCAAGCATCTAGATAAGTGTTTTTGGCCTCTTTTCATTACGTCATGAGATTATCCAAGTACACTCGATAAGGGTACGTATTCATACTGTTACTGACCAGTTTGTTATTCATGTACAAATCCACTTCATTGAACAAGGAATGCATTAAATTGTTGACGGGAGCTACTTCGTCGTTGCTATCTATAGACTTTCCAGTCAGATCGAGAACTTTGACTTTCTGGTACGAGTAACTGCTATCCAGATCGATATAATCTTTAGGCTGACTTTTTATTTCAAATTCGTTCGAGTATGTGGTCGTCAAAGAGGAGACATGATGAAATTCTACCCACTGAGATTTTTGTGTTGTCAACGGTGCGATGGCAAAACGGATCCAGTTCCGACTTAAAACATTCGCAAGACTCTCTGTGCATATTTCCCTTTCAAATTTCATAAACATCTACTTCTTGTTTTATTTCTAGTTTTCTTTGTATTTCTAGCTCTGGGTGCGTAAAGACTTCTGGAGGGTTTCTTCTCCTCTTTCTGCCTTGTCTATGTTGTGGCGTAAGGGAAGAATACGCTCTGATAGTCTTTTCGCCTCCTTTGTTTCCGGCGTGTTCGATTCATTTGTCTTCCTTGTCACACAATTAATTTTGCCAGAGTAGGGCTTTTGCCGAGTATTGACGTTTGACACAATTGGTCGTTTAAAGGCGTATAACAGCCAGGGTCGTCTCGGGCATGAATCATTTGTAGTACACAAAACACGTTGCAAGTTTTTTTCAAAGGATGGATCCCTCGGTGTTCAATTAACAATTCTTGAAATTATCCACAGCATCGCTGTAAAATATCTATGTCGAAACGATAATACTTTAGCGTTTTTTTCATGAAAGTCGAAAGGGTCTGAAGAGAGAGTGTGGTACGAAGTGTAGAAAGTTTATTGTTATTATGTGCGTATGCCCTCGGGGTCATAGTAGTGAATCTCAGGCAAATTGGGTTGAACGGCGCATTGATTGGTTTCAGTATTGAAAAAGTGCGGAAAAATAGCTCTTGGCAATTTCAGTCATTACAAAAGTTTTGGGCATTCGACTAATAGGCATGGCCAATAAGTCATTGAATTTTTAAACTGCATTTTTTCCGACTTGCATGGACATGATTTTGGCTTCGTTCAAAGTGACTTTATGACGTTCGGTGATTTGTTCCGTTTAGTATTTTAGAAGTAATTGTACATCGTATCCCTAGCAATTGTGAGCCATCACCGTGGCATAGCGATGACAATCTCGAACCGTCCGATGTCCTCTTTGCTCAACGTCTCGTCGATCGGGTTTACGATTCACTGGATAAAATCGGCCAGTGTATTCGGTTCTCGAAATATTTTTCACATCCTCCAGGAATCTTGCTACAGTGAGGGTAATGGCTAATGAATGGTTCATGGATGCACTTCTAGCACACTCGATGATCCACGCAGAAATTAGGAATGAACATGCCGGTCTCTTTCATGCATTCGAAATCGAAACAAAATGAAATTTCAGCAGCAGAGAGGGTGAACCCTACAAAATTTTGCTCGAATCATTAACGAAAAAATAAAGGTTCCTACAGAGGCTGAAAAAAGGTCAACAACGTTAAACCAAAGTCTGTAATTGAGTATATTTCCTTACGGTTAAGTACTTAACCGTATAGTAAAATCATGAGGTTAGCTCATTTTTGTTATACTATTGTTGACGTTTTTTTCTGAGTTTGTCAGGTGATTTTGTTTACTAGTAAAGCGAGTCAATTGTTGTCCTTCACACTCTCTGCTGCTATAAATTAAACAGCCATTATAAATATTATCAATAATGAGTATTGGAGAACCACACTCAGCTAAATTAACTCGAGAGCGACTAGAGGCAATTAAAATATATCTACCTGTTCGTGATTCTGTTAAGCAACAAATACAAACGCGTCAGGAATCTCAAATTGAATTTGAGGAGGATACAAAACAATTTACTTAAACCTATTTCTGAGACCTCTAAAGGTATTAAACCTGTACTAGAGAAAACAGCTGAAGCAACTGAAAAAATAGCAAAAAGAAATACGAAAACAAAAAAGATTCTCGAATAACTTTCAGAAGAAATAGCTGCCGCGATGCCAGTTCCGGAAATACCTGAAGATGCAGACCAGGCAGAAGAAGTTGCTGTAGTACTAAAACCAACAGTTGAATTGATATACAAATTTGAAGAATTACCTATTAAGGGAATTAATGGCATTGAAAATCTAAATCAATTAGCTGAATTTGCTATGAATGGGTTTGGTCGAAGAGATAAAATAATGAAACCTGAATACTATAAAGATATTAAAACCCGTGAACAATGGCAGAAAGTATTATATCGCATGCGCATGAATGTTAAACAAGCTAGAGCTGATGATCATTATATCAGAATTATGTTAGGGAAATTGATAAATTAAATGAATTAAGAAGAGATGAGAGAAAAACTCCAAAACCATCTGAGCAATCACTTCGTCATTATTCAAAATTAGCACTATCCTCACAACAACCAGAAGAGGTTCAGGAAGATGTATCTCAAGACCCTCCTGGTGCAACTGGAAGTTGTCTAGGTAGTGGTCTTATTACTTGTCCCAATAATTGTTCTTGCTGATGTTGATCGATTAGTAATTCTCATCGGAGGAGAACGAGCTGGTAATAATTCATCAGAAATCATTAATGAAGCAGCTGATATTTGCAAACGATTATTTAGTGGCGGTATTATGGACATTGATGTGTATCGATCACTCATTAATGAAATCGTCGATGACTACCATAGTGACTAAGTCACAGTGATTAGATACAATTAGTGATAAAGTCAATTAATAATAACAATGATCGTGCATAGTGTTCAACGGGGACCTACCATGGTCAGGGTAATAAACTCTCGATTACCGGTATACAAAGCAACCTACGGAGATGGAGTAGGCGAAGTTGTTCAGGGTCTGTTTAGAAGAATGGCTCCAAAAGCAATACCGATTGCAAAGCAGTTAGGAATGAAAGCTATTGATGTTGTTCGTGAAGAAGGTGTAAGCGATGTTGGTAATATTGCTAGCAAAGCATTCTCAGCGATCAAAGATAGACTACAGCGATTAATACGCAGACCACAACCCGTTCGACGTCAGCCAGTGAAATTGCCCAGCATTGATGTGATGTCAACAAGTGTAAGTAAAATAATAAATCAAGCCGCTAATCAAAAACTAGCGGAGTTAGTTGATGTCCCAATGTCGAAAAAAGAAAAAATATAACCGCTAGTCTGATAGCAGGAAGTGGTCTCACTTCCCAAAGTAGTCTTTGTGTTAGACGAATATGATAATAATAAAGATGTTCAAACGCATATCTGACCCCGCATTTGACATGGACGCACCAGTTCTCAAGGATGAGGCTGTGCGCGATTATCATTAGTATTCTTATGATGCCAGAATTCCAGATCAGCGTGGACGAATCGAATTACAGGTTCAGGATAAAAGTAGATGTTTCTTACTCGCTGAAGCATTTATTGAGGTAGAAGGTGAAGTTTTAAATAGCGCTAATCCTGCAGCACCAGCAGCATATGCAGCCAATGATAGTGTTGGTTTTGTTAATAATGGTATTATGGCATTGTTTGATAGCGCTACGTACATGATTAACGGAAAACTATTGAATCAATTCAAAAAGACGTTGACATTGCTACAACAATACTGGTCTTACAATATACAGTGATGATTGTTCAAGATTAGCTGGTCCATCAATGATGTTTGTAAAAGACACCTCTAATTCTCCAGAATACCAACAATATGAAAGAGGACGACCACAGAACTTTACCAAAAACGCTGCAGCAGATGCAGAGAGAATGATTATTAATGTAAATCCAGATTTCAACTTAGGATTTAGATCACATCGAGCGATGTTAAAAGGAAATAGGAGAACATTTTCATTTGCAATTCCACTTTCACATATCTTTGGATTCTGCAGACATGTACGAAAGATTATTTTTGGAGCTAAACATACAGTTGTATTCGTACGAAAAAGCACCGACGATGATGCAATATGGAGACCCGCTGATGATCCTGGTATTGTAGCACTAACAAAACTTTCCTTGTGGATGTCAGTAATGATCCCCTCGATATCTGAAGAACAACGGTTACTTTCTTTTATGGATCAAGGTGGCAAATCAGCGTTATCATGGTTAACAATGACCACAGATGCTATCCAGAGTAATATTACGGGTTTATTTACATGGCAGATAGCCTCTCAGCAAGGTGTTTCTGCACCGCGACACCTATTTTTGCATTTCAAGATACTGCACGAACAAACTCGCAGTTACAAAGTATCATGGTATTTGATAATCTCGGTGTTTCTGAGATTTCATTAAGAATAAATGGACATCAAGAACCATCCTAGGATATTTTGTTGAATTTCGATCAAAAGCACGTAGCACGTGCATCTCATCGTCTTATGACGTTTTTGGGTAGTGATCAAAACATTGATACTGGTTACAAATATCACAACTAGATTTTACAAAGCTGTATCCGATTTATTATTTTTCGCTAGAACAATTAGATTTAACTAGGCAATCTATTGTAGATATACATTTTCGAGCTCGTGTTAATAGAGATATTGGAGCTATTCCTAACTACAGAGCGATCGCAGTTATACTCAGCAATAAATCAATGTTACTCGCAGGTGCAGGTGGACGAATGAGAGTCATTGATGCTCCAGTAGAGAACATGTAATTAGATCGCTCATAATATTAATAATGTCATATCATCACTTTAGTATGAGTCTGACTCCTGGTTAGATTAAAAAGCTACAATCATCGTCAAAAAATAATCGTGGGTTAAAAATATCACTAAAGCTAGAACAACTCACAGGTGGTCCGAATAAGCTATTTTTGACCGATCGTCAGTATAATCACTTCAATGAAGCCAAGCGATCAAAGACTGGGGTACAACTTAATCTTTCTGCAGCTGTTACTAAAGACATCTCTTAATCGGGTGGTATATTTCCACGTCTCGCAGCTATATCAGCATTAATAGCCGCTGAAGCCCCAGCTGTTGCAAAAGCTGCTGCGTTAGGCGCTGTTGGAACCGCAGCTGGAATGGCATTAAAGAAAGCAACCGGGCAGGGAATCAAAATAAAAGGGGAAAGGTCTAAGAGTTCCTGAAACCCCCATCCCACCTTCGTGGTATTGAATGGGTCTAAGACTAGGAACAGTTCGATGATAGTTCCACTATCAAATTTTAATTTACTCGATGCTGCTAAAAAATTAAATATAAAAAACTTTAGAGGAGTTTGTATGCGCGATCAATTACCAAAGCAACCTAACAATACTGAAACTGGTATTATTAATCTTGATATAAACTCTGGACCTGCCACGCATTGGGTAGCATATGCAATTGATCCACGTGGAATTATCTATTTTGATTCATATGGATTAGCGCCACCAAAAGAATTTCTTCATTACGTCAGTAATAATAATGATCCACTCTGGTATTCAACGCTACCAACACAAACATTAACTGATCCACCAATATGTAGTTATGAACTACTTAATGAACTTGATGCTGTATCCATGGCACCGCCAGGAAAGCTTCCTCATAAAGTCGTGCATGAATATACCACATTGTCGCATTTGAACAGACATCAGTAAATATAACGGTAGATATTTACGGAAGATCTGCTCGTGGAAAAACTCAGCAGCAAGGTGATTTATCTAAATATCCAACCCTCGATCAACTCAGAAACGAGATTGATGATCTATTAAATAGCACGAGTGTGGATCAAAATGAAGTCGTCGTTTTTGAGGATAAACAAGGACGATTTAAGACAAGCAAAATGCAACGACCTGACGTAATTATACTAATTCCTACTGCATTTGCTATTAATATCATTACTTTTACTGATCAGGGTAAAATACAAGATTCAGGTAAGTCAGTTAACGATTATGTCAAGACGACGTTATTATGAACAAAAATAAAATTTCAGATCTTGGATATCCAACCACAGATAGTGATTCTACAACAAAAAATTATGTTGACGATCAGGAATCTAAGTACGTATTAACGAACGGTGGTATAATGCGTGCATTTCTCAATATGAATCATAATGGTATTAGTAATTTAAAAACGATAGAATCTGAGTTTGATGCTGCTGCTGCAAAAAACAAATACGTCGATGATAGAGAGATTCCAATCAGTAATGAAATAGTCACGCTCAAAACTGATTTTACCGGTCACGTGAATACGTTTTTGAGTATTCGCAGACACATAAACAGAATTAGTAACGAATATTTTGGAAGTCCACCAAATGTTGATATAAATCTTACTGGTATTAACACAAAACTCAACGATATGACCGGTGGAATTCCGAATATTATTCACAAAACGAGCCTGATTAAAATTCCTTACAAGCAGATCATTAACATCGTGTACGTCGTCGGATCAGGTTCAGCTACGTGGACGCAACAAAATAAAACCATCAAACACACCAAGGAGGTCGCTGGTATGTATAGATTGTCTCTGTTTAGCGGTGTAGAATTTAACATACTTACCACATCTCCATTAGCTAATAACTTGTCTAAAACTGTTAACGGCCCATCATTATCACTTTCATTTTGACTTTCATTTTCCGTATTTTCACAATGTTCCCTCAACTGTCTTATACGAGAATTTATAATCTTTTTCTTTTCGTATTCATGAGATAATTCTAACTTGATTTTGTTAATAGCGAGAGGCACAATTAAATTTTACCTGATTATCAGTGACTGTTGCTAGTGACTTTAGCATTCCCTCTTGCATATCCTTCATAAATTTGTAATCTGACGATAGCGTAAATTTGTTTTGGTTTTTGAGTTGTTGTAATGAGTCAAAATCACATAGACTCTTTTCAGCATTAAGATTGTAAGACTCATCGATACCGTTATGTTGTAACTTTTTAAAAGCAGAAATAATGATATTTATATTTTCAGTATTCATTATATAATAAATATATATATATTTAATATAAAAATTAGCAAAATATGTAGCGCGAACTGACACTCGATCTACCGTTCCTAGTTGATCAAATTAACCTAATGAGGTTCTTGTTCAGGTATTTACCCCACCAGAGAACCCCTAAATATCTGAAACCGAAACTTTAGAGACTCAGATGGTTTTGTCTGCGCATGTGTACATGTATACCCCTACAAGTTCCTAGGACATCCGAAACAGAAACTCTGGGAACTTGAAAGATTGTTTATACACGTGTAGGTCTTATTTAGTGACTAATCAGCTATGCCTTGCAAGAGTTCCTAGACATCCGTTATCGAAACTCTAGAAACTCAAAGTCTGATGGTCTCTGTGATCGAACCTTATTAGGTTTTAGTTTTGCAATTGCGTCTTTAGGAACGGCCCCTGTGTGTACGTCACAAGGTCACGATCTCTTATAAGTTCACGCTAGATATTTTGGACGGCACAATACGGCACAAACACATAACATATAATGATGATGATGATAATGATATGAAGAAATGCCATCTTCACATTTGCACACCCACCCACCAATGATCAACCAATGGGTGATTGACAAAAGGTCAACCCACTATGTGTTGACATAGTCGGTAGGTGTGCGCACATAGAGCCAAAATAGATTATATTTCTTGGCATAAAATCGCCTCCCCGTAGACATTGTCGTTCACAGGATTTGATCCCTAACTGGCAGGGTCATAGTCTCCCCACGTTACCAATCGAGCTATACCACGCCTAAGTGTTTAAGATAAAATTAGTTAATATATATTTACGTAGACCACAGTAGTCCTAAAAGTAACAAAAAAGTACAGTTTCTGGTATTTGATTTGTCTAGCTTCCAAAAAACATATATGATTCTGTATAACACGAATAAAATTAAATTCGCCCGTATAAAAGCCGTTTAATTTAGTCAGGCGGATGGTATGTGTCCTTAAAATAGCTTTAGACATGTGCAATTGGCCACAAGGTTTGCGTAGTACAGACTGCTGCCGCTATGTCGTATATAATCACGTAAAATATAGGCAAAATACACACAGCCCCCCCCCTCCACATGATAAGCGAATTGAGAAGCACTATATATATATATATATATATATATATATATATATATATATATATATATATATATATATATATATATATATATTATATATATATATATATATATATATATATATATATATATATATATATATATATATATATATATATATATATATATATATATATCTTGATAGAGTCGCACACAATACGTGTATTTATTATGTAGCCAATTTCGCTTAAACAGAAGCCACGTTTTCATTGTGAAATGCATACAGCGAATAATTCTCTGTTCGTACTACGATAAAATCGATATAAGGAATCGTATTACTACAGCGAGCTTAGCTAGCCAATCACTATTGACTATACACTCTGTGAATCCTGCACGAGGATTTTATGTATAAAACAAAGAATGCAGTACGCGTATTTTATATAAACAATGGGTAAAGTATTATTTTATCAGAAGGGAATGAGTTGCCGAATTAGCATTGAAAAGACCACTGGTAGATTTGTAAAACGTTACTATGTTATCAATCATATGTGTGCAAACAAAAAAAATAATTAAATCTAATCAGATTAAGTAGAGAATGTTTCATCATATCAAATGCAGTTTATGTATTTTTGTGGAGAACCATCTTATAATATTTTCTGAATGTTATGTGCAGGTTGCAAACTAAATAATATTTTGTTCCAAACAATAAGCGCAATACTGAAAAGTTTTATCCTTGCCTAGGTCTCGCTTAATTATCTAAGCACCTGAACACTATATTCTGTCCAAATTTTGAGGAATAAGTAGATCTAATGACGCCATCTGCTAACATTTTACTGAGGGTGGTACTATGTTAAAATATTTATTAGCGGAATAAATTGACTTGAACATAATTTCTTCTCCATATTCTGCAATCACTGATTTAACAGTTTTACAGTATATCTTGCAAAACCTGTGTTTCCAAACCTACAGCTTTCACTTTGCGTGATAATACGTAAATTTTGAAGTAAGTTGTCAAGTTTTTTGCCGTTTATGTGGTCAACTACATAGCCCTCTTTGATCGGTCCCAGAAAACACTCGACCACAAATCTATGTGATAAATAATGTTTATTTCCATTTGTATTAAACATAAGATAACCAGCATTGTTAACACTACCTACTGGTTTTTTCGATCTGCAATTTCTAATTATGGCATTACGATTCGCTTCACAATTGTTTAGGATTGGATGAGGCGCAAACTCATTTTGCTCCATTTATATACTATATAATATTTGTTTAAATCATTGTTTTGAAAATCTAGCTAGATAATCTTCTTCGCGCTTTATAATAGATTCAGAGTTATATTTTTTATCGTAATATCTTTTTAACTCCTTGTATCTTTTACCACAACATTGCGCACAAAGGTGCGTCTTTCCTCGCACACCAACACCACACCGGTTACAGGGCATAGGTCATAGACTCCCATTTCTAAGGCATTGCATGTGATAACTGCAGAAGTCGTTTACGCAATTGTTGTTACAATGATACGTGTGACCAATCTTAAGCCAGCGGCAATTGTGATTTGGTTGAATCATATATAAATGATTAATACTTCAATTTAGATACATATTTGCCTTAATTATAATATGCAGGAATTATCCGCAATTGAGCCTACCGCCGCTGCATTTGATCTTGACAGGCTACACAAATTTAGTTTCTCGATGCAAGATCTAGCTTTAACAAATGCGGATATAACTAAACGCATTAGTGAAGCCAAGAAGGAGTTTCGCCACGATGGTGCAATTCATGTGTGGTCCACATTCAGAATTGGAAATTATATCCATGTTATGAATGACAAGCGAGCAAGAGAAATCATCGACTACCTCGATGTTCGGAAATATATTATTTTAGTAAAATTTATTGTAAATACAGAGGATGATATTTGGATCATCCGAGACAAACGCGAATCCGTCCAGAAATCATGGAATAATATTATCCTTGGTAAAAATTCCAAACCAGGAATATTCACTGGAATAGACAAGCCGTATTATGACCGATCTTATCGAGTAACTGCTGTTGTGTACGCGTTCTATCCGTTAAATGATAAACCTGACGTAAAGGATCTCAAGAAAATGAAACTGTCATCCTTGACTTTGTCAAAAATAAACTGTGTAGCAGAGCAAGTTATAGAACACTTCACAAACGCGTTACGGGGAAACTGTTTAACAGATTTAAGGCGTAAAAAAATATGAGGGCTGAAAAAGTTAAAGACACTGGAGAGTCTATCAGTGACGTTGCTGAGTTAGAAAAGTTATTAAGATTTCCAGTAACAGTGAAAACATTAACCGGAGAGATTTTGTACAAACCAAAATATATTAAAATATGGAAACCCTATAACAATTATTGATTATAACACGCATGCATGGACTAAAGCTGTAACTGTATTTCCACAAGAAAGAATGGTTAAATTTTGCCACGATGATGTATTTGATGCCATCGGTGATATTAGCAAACGTGACCCTGTTTCTGCGTGGTTGTTTCAGATTTCTGTGTGTGATCATTATGATCAGTTTATTCGGTCTAACGGTGATATTTATTGTACATAATCTCTTTATAAAGAAATGGAAAACCCTGCACTGAAATATACTTCTGACGATGTGAAAGTTAGACAATTACTAAGTAATTGTTTTACAGTACCATCGGTTGCTACTCATTTCGCTCAGGAGAAAAACTCGTGGAAACCGACACGATTAGAATTTCTTGAAGATGTCGTGAGAAGTTGTATAGAATACGGACACGGTGGATTGTGGAATATTAATATAATTACAACGACTTTATCTCAGTTGATATGGTAGCCTGTTATCCTGGGAGTTTTCTTGAATATGAAGAGTGCTCTAAATACTTTAATAGATTTGGACATCCTACACATGACATGACCAGAGTTGCGTAAATGGACCCTTACCAGATTTTGACTTAGCAGGATTTGCTTATGTAGAGTCGTTTGAGTTTAGAGAAAGTCTCCATCCGATTGTTTATGCGTAGTTTGGAAAACATTTTTCAAAAAAATGTTGGGCTCCAAAGGTTCTGCTAAGATAAATGCTCGATGCTGGAGTTTTAATATCTTTGAAAGTATCTGAAGCTATTATATAATATCGCGTGCAAAAGCAAGTTTGGTTGCCAGAACCTGCTAAATACGATGAGAAACTTGCAAAAGATCTCGGCAGAAAAATAAGCGAAAAGTTTACACAAGGAGGATCACATGATCATAAACGAAATTGTACAATATTGATCATGGACGATGCTGAACTCGATTTTATAATCGCCGATACGATGGAGAAAAACACATTTATAAGTATATGTAATGCTTATTTATCAGACAAAACAAAACTAGGTACCATTGTGAGCTATACTGATGGTGAGTCACCGCAGTTTACTCATCTATTATCGATGATAAACAGATTTCCTCGTTACGCTGTTAGAGTTGCGACAGATTCATTTTATGTACACAAAAAATATAAAGCTTCATTAAAACTCGGTAATGGTTAATGGGGAACGTGAAGGATAAAAGAAGAAAATATACTAAGTTATTGTGAATCTGCCGATGTTGAAATTGAGGAAACATATTACAGAAATAATCAAGTATCAAAATCATCTGCACCATCCGTGTATGATCCAGTATCTAGACATAAGACCGTTTATATTAATGGGTGTGGAGGTTCAGGTAAAACAACATGCGCGATTAATTTATTCATGTTTTTAAATATGATTGTCTTAACACCAACGCACAAACTCGCCAGGGAAATAAAGCAACGAGGTGTAAAGTCATCTACATATCATAGTTTCTTTAGATGGTGCGGAGATACATGGACCCCATCACGAATGAGTGAAAAATATATACATAAAATTATCATATGGGACGAGATATGAACGGTGCCTCTCGAGGTATTACAAATATTTCTTGATTGGCTGTTACTAAAGAATACTGCTGTTATTATGTGTGGCGATCATGGTCAACCACCACCCTTTGCTGGGCAGTCTCCACATAAGTGGCTAAAGAACAATGTAGACTATTATGAAGAAATATCTGATGATCATAAAGCTATTGATGAGTCGCTGAAAGAATTTAAAAAATTAATACGACTATAACCAGATAAAATACAGTGTGAAGTAATGCGTGAGATAATTCCATAAACATCCATGAATGATTTTTGGACCCTATGGAAACCTACTGATTTGTTAGTTGCCAGTAGAAAAATAGTTCGTGCCAAACTACAAAAAAAATTATATGCGTTACACAAGGAAAAATTCCCAAAGTTACCTGTACCGTTGTGTTATCGCCCAACAGATACTAGACAACAAAATGTTGATGTTGAGATTCCTAGTGTAGTCACTGAAAGTGTCCGAATACAAAATCTTGTGTTAAATGATATTGTCCTTGTCGCTGTTAATGTTGTCGAGAGCGCGTTAAACATCGATAAATCGCCATGGATGTTAGGGTACGCTATAACGATTCATTCGTCGCAGGGATTAACTATCACTGATACTAAAGTTTGGATAGTCGATGATCAGTGGTCAAATCTAGTTTATCTCTCAGGATCTCGAATTAGAAGAATATCACAACTAAAACGGGTTATCATGGATTGCGTGATAACTGAAAAAATCACTAATAATGTCGATATCAATAAAAAATTAGTCAGCTATAAGCAGTGTGACAAAAAAATTAATCACGACTTTGATATAGATGTGGATATTATTATGATGTTAACACAAAGACAAAATAATCATTGCGCAAATTGCAACGCAATAATGTTGTGGCAGTATTCAAGCAATAACCCAAGACAATTTACCGTTGATAGAATTAATAGTAATCTTGGTCACACGCGCGAAAATGTGATGATGACCTGCTTGGAGTGTAATCGATATCGAGAAGATGCAAATTTATAAAAGTGTACTAGGTAGTACTTGCGTAACCTCAGGAATTATTTGTAATTTTTCGCTTACAAATCCACGCTGAAAGCAGTTGAATCTAATCTGTAGATTGCATATCTACTTGTGGACCTTACCACGCTGGATATTTTGTGTGTGGTCACACTCCAAATAGGATCAGTTGCCCTTTTTCTGCCTCTTTCGAGTTCGTCGTAACATTGCCTAGTACTGGTTGAGAAATAGATTTACGTTGTATCGGTATATATATTTTTTGTGATCGCATCAGACGGTTTCATAGAAGTTGCACGAGTAACTTCCTTATTCAGCGCAGCTATCACACTAGGTTACCTCGCAACCCATTCACGAGATCTTGAATCTGTGGATATTTCCTTTACATATTGATACCCGAATAACCGTTCAGCAAGTGTTCGATTAAATAGTTCAACGATCGCTTGATCACGATGAATCTCAGTGTGTCCTCGTCTGATTTTAACGTTGTGCTCGTTCATCAACGATGATACTGCACCTAGAAATTCTTTGCCAGGATCAACCTGTAGTACTTTTGGCCACTGTAATGGTCCTCGCTGATAAATTCGTTTGAACGCAGATGCAACTTCAGATGCTGTCTTTGTTGATAGCGGCTCCGCTTTTTATATCTCCTCGAAACGTCAACGACGGTTAAAGCGTATTTGTATGTGTGTTGACGTCTACCTGTTTTAATGGTATCGTGTGGCAAAAACAAGATATCCGCTTGATGAACTTCATTAGGAACGCTGACATCGAAATGTGCGTATTGAGTTTTTTTAGGTGGATTTAGAAAGATTTGCCATATTGACTGTCGTGCTAACCACGCTGAAGCAACATCACACGAAACTTTTGCTGAAGTGGCAAGTTTGCTAATCGCTGCCTTACCTCGCCAATACCCTCTCGGGGAATAATAATCCGTCGATTAATTACCAGCCCCTATCATTATTTTACCTTTCATAGCAGATTTTATTAGAAAACTAGCGAGAGATTCTCTGAGAGATTTATTAGGTATAGAATTTAATGCTTGAATCAATTTCACATCTGCAAGATGCCGCTGCTGCAAATCTGTTCTTTTATAAGCAAGGTTGTGAATATGACATGCTTGATCAATTTTATTTACTGGATACTCTCCTGGTCTTGGTTGATCTTGATCATCAAGTCGGATGTCAAGCCTAGTTCCAGGACCACAGCAATTATATCCAGGAAGATGTTTCTCATCAGCATACTTATCCCATGGTAATCCAGATAATTTTCCTAAAGAAGCAGCAATATCCCCACCTATCTTTGTTGTCCTGAGATAAATTTATATTTTTGTGTACCACATTTTACATATTTACCTGTTAATGAACGTCGTTTATTTTTTCGTTATTATTGTTGTTAATCCAGTGGTGAGTGTAGATGATCTACATCGAACACAATACAGACTCATGTTATTAATAATATGGATACAATAATTGACTTTTCGGCTACACGAAAACAGGAACCAGTGAAGCACCATCCAGCATTACCAAATTCGATAAGAATGATTATGATAGGTCCATCTGGGTCAGGTAAAACACAATTATTGTTAAATTTATTAAAGAGATGGCTGAGATGAAACAAACTATATTTAATAGCACCATCTGTAGATGATCAGCATTGTTGCGAAGTACTTAAAGATTTTAACGAGAAAGCAAAATTAGTTATTAAAGACGGTGACGATATTATTGAGTTTATCACAGATATCGATGAAGCCCCGTCTGTAGATGACTTAGATGGATTCATTAATAATCTCGTAGTATATGATGATGTGACGTTGGACAAACCATCTAATCCAGCTAGAATATTTTCTCGAGGTAGACATAAAAACACGGACGTGATTTATGTTAAACAACGATACACAGAAATACCTAAGGTGATCAGAGATAACTGTAATATTTTGGTTGTGTTTAATGGAGTAGAAAATTATACTCTGCAGAATATTTATTATACTTGGTGTTCAGGAGACATGGATATGATTAAATTTAAAAATTTCTTTTCTAAAGCACAATCTGTTCCTTTTGGATTTATAACGATAAATTTGCATGATCCTAGATCAAGATATCGTGTAGGTCTAGATAAAATATTTGGTTAATTTCTTTTCTAAGTTACAAGCTGTTCCGTTTGGATTTATAACGATAAATATACGTGATCCAAGATCAAGATATCGTGTAGGTCTAGATAAAATCTTTGGTTAATCTCCCCTGTCAAAGTCAGGAGCAGCAGAGAGGGTGAAGGACAACAATTGAATCGCTTTACAGGTAAACAAAATCGCCTTACAAAGTTCTGAAAAATAAGTCAACAATAGTATAACAAAACTGAGCTAACCTAAACGATTTTATTATACGGTTAAGTACTTAACTGTAAGGAAATATACTCAATTAGAGACTTTGGTTTAGCGTTGTTGACCTTTTTCAGTCTCTGTAGGAACCTTTATTTTTCGTTAATAATTCGAGCAAAATTTTGTAGGGTTCACCCTCTCTGCTGCTATTGCCTTTCAACTTGGAGTCGTTTTCTTCTTCCTCCTGCTACTGGGTTTGGTATATTTTAATGTAGCATTCGTATTCCACGTCCACTGTTTGCAGGCAAATGTGACATAGTTTCTTTCCTGGACAAATTTGTGCCTTGGCATTATTGCTACGTATAACTTGTTTACAAATAGAAAACAATCTCAGGTGTTGACAAAAGCACTCTTTAGCTGTGAACCTTACGTCTTCAGATGTTGTTGGTAACAGGAAAGGTTGACAAAAGTGCTCTGACAAGTTGGGCAATGCACTCGTTGTTTTGCTTCGTCTAAACAGGATTTAAAGGCCAAACATCCCTCAAATTTCGATCCAAAATGCTTGTGTTTCTTTCGATTATAGTATCTAGTCACACTTCTCACAGTAATAACTGTATCCCATGAATCCGGTGATTCTGGCCATGGTATAGAAATGTTCATCGTGATGATAGACGTGAATGTATTTTTTAATCTTTCAAATTGTTGCCTAAAAGGTGATGCGTGGAGCTAAGATGTCTTGCAATTTTCGGATTTCAAAAATAACACAGGGTCTCTTTGAATAGGCCAGCTTGATGCAACAGGAGTTCTGCTTCTCTTCGTTCTAGAACGTTCCTTCAGGCTCTTTTCCATTCTGCTGTGTCGCTCTTATCGAAATACCACCACGATGGCCCTGGCTAAACAGAGCTGGTCTTGATGGTTGTTAATTTGGACGTTACTCCACCAATAACACCTTTTTGTGTCCATTTCATTGGAGAAGAAAAACGTGGGCCATATACAGTGTCGCTTATCCGTCTGTGATATGAAACTTGTCGTTTGACTGCTGCACGTGTGGAATCTTTTCGATGACTTTGTAAAGTGTCGATACTGATGCGCTGCTAAACTCCATCCAAACGGGGGACTCCAGACTGATGTGATAAATGGAAAGTGTCAAGCAATTGTCTTCTTTGGATACACATTGCCGTTTCCTTGTAGTTAACAAAGAATCCCACAGATCGTTGATGAAATGTTCTGCTTTCTTCAAGGGTTAGGCGGACTTAAAATCTTTAAATTTCATCGTGTACGTGTAGGCCGTAGTTCTAAATTTTCTAGAGGAGCGATTATCCGTTTCTCGAATGTGGTAGTAGTTTTCTAGAGTCACTGGTAGTGGTTTTTGGTTTGAATTTGACTCTCTGACATGAATTTGAGCCAAGACTACTTTGCTAGGTGATCGGTGACGTTTCTGACTCTTACTTTCTTCTCCTTTCTTCACGAAGATGTGATCGTTTTATATTGATTGAAAAAAATTAAATGGCTACATTTTATACATCATGGTCCCATAGATATCAATGTAAATGTGTCTTCCTATATAAAGGGTCAGTGTTTTCCCTCTTTCCCTCAAATTATTCATATTTCTCTTCACTAGCAGAATGATGAAAGAGCCAACAAAAGTCGAATTTCTGATTAGAATTTTGCGAGGTGTCATACCAAGGTTTTTCTCAGAGAAGCCGAGGGACTACTCCTACTCCTTTCGAGATAATGTCAAGATACTTGCTATATCTGTCAGAAGAAAGGTCATTGGTCTTCTGAATGTCCACAACGTCAAAGCAAGACATTCATTAAAAGAGACAAAAGTTAAGATGCCTGGTATCATTGGAAAGAGAAAGTACATTGGTATTCAGACTGTCCTAAGGAACAACAGGAGCAGAAGAAAGAGAGGGGTTCAAAACAGGAAGAAAAGGTACCCTCCAAACAGGAAGAGCCCAGATACAACCAGAAAGAAAATAAAAGACGAAACGAAAGAGGGTAAAAAGAGGAAAATCTTGTGACAATGAAAAAAAATTCAAAACAGGAGAGAGTTAAAATAAAAAGAAGTGGAAAATGAACGTTTTAAAGTTATGGGTAGTGAAATTGGATTGCAAATTTGTACCAGAGAATATATCAGAAAGAAAATTGTAAGTGTCACTTGGCTTTTGTTTTAAAAAAAGGACTTCCACTCACGCACTCACACACGCCCATTATAGGAGATAAAGAGTTTTAAATTTTAATTAATTTTGGCAAGCATTTAGCAGTCACTTTTTGTGATAGATGGATTGCCCTGAAAATGATAGTTGGGTGTTTGTTTTTTGTGTAAATAAAACAAAAACAAACTCAGGAACGGGAAGTAATAAGATTTAACTGCCTTACCACTTTGCTACGGCCAAGGCCAACTTCTGGACCTACTACTATCGATGATTTGGTAGGAATTACAAGTGTTGTTATCTAGGGCGTAATAGCTGTGTTGTCATGGATGGACTGTTTAACTCGAGAGGTCATTTTCTTGTATTAAATAAGTCTGATATATTTCTTTCACACTCATTCACTGTGTCTAAATGTCTAAAAGTACCGTCACCGTTTGACTTTCACCGCTCTCCTTCTTTCCTAGACATTGGCTTTTCTCTGCTTCTTCCTGTCGTTTTCTTCTTGCCTCTTCTTTTTCTCGCTGTTGCTTTTGAATGAGAAAGGCTTGCTCTGTTTCTTTCTGCTGTTACAAAAATTTCTCCAATTCTTCTTTCTGTCTGAAGGTGCTGGTACCGGAATAAATTCTTATGAAGAAGAGAGAAAATCCACTAAATCACAATTATAATCGTTCTTGACAAAGCTTCGAGCACAGCGAGTAGTTCATGGACACATATTGACGGATAAGTTATTTTGTCTATGTTGGTAATGTTGAACATCAGACAGAATCGCTAGCGATTCTGCTGACATATTTTAATAAATTGTTTGGGTGGTGCCAACTTGTAGTAGTCAATTTAACAACTACACGTAGATCAATCGCATATGTCACCAAGTGAGTACGAAGGCCAGACCTTCTCTCGAGATTGACGATGCCGGTTATATTACAGCTTCATTGTTTTGGTAATTGATCACACGTAAAGACAGTCCCCACCGCTTTTTCTGGAAGGCCTGTGTTACCTTTTACGCTGTCTCTGGTGTTAACTCCTGCTTTGTAGCTTTATTTAATGCCAACCCAGCAGCAGTTCCAACAGCACCAAGTTCATCTGCTGTTGCAACAGCTGGGGCTAAAGCGGTTATCAACGATGGTAACACCACTAGAAGTGGAAATATACCGCCCGTCTTAGAAATGTATTTAATGGCACCCACAGAAAGATTAAGGCTAACATCAGTGGATGATCGTTTGGTGTGATTGAAGTACCTGCGTTGACGTATGTCTTACCTTGTAAACCTGCTGAATTCAGTAATCTTTTTATTCCATAATTCTTGTTTTGATGCTGATTGTATCTATCTAATCTGACCAGGAGTCAGTGTGACATTAAGGTGATTATATGACATTATAATATTATGAGCGATTTAATTACTGATTGTACACTTGGGATCGATTACATATTTTCCACTGGGACATCTATGGATCTCATTCGTCCAACATGACCTTCAAGCAACATGGTTTTGTCTGAGAGTATAACCGCGATTACTCTTTAATTAGCAATAGCTCCTCTTGCCACACGAGCTCAAACATGTACATCAACGACAGATTGTCTAAATAAATCAATGTGTCCCAGCTAAATGTAATACATAGAATACTTCGTTGTAAAATCTAGGCGTGATTTTTGTACACCAGAATCAACATTTTATTTCATCCCATGAATGTCATCAACCGTGGAACATGATCATTTTCAAAATTCAGTACTATGTCCTCTGCTGGTTCATTTATCCTAATGACATTTCAGTATTTTCAGTGTAGTCATGGAATTGATGTGTGTGTATGATAAATTTCCCTGGGAAAAGACCTATGCCGTTGAAGACTTCGACATATCCTTAAGAACAACCGCCTTTGTGTGGGGCTATCTCGTGTTACATTGCAAATTTGAGATCTGTGTCTGGACAAAATATGGAAATTTAACTAAGCCTTACTTCATACAAGACTGTAAACCAAATATAGGTGGTGATTTCATTTTAACAATGTATAACTCTAGTTCATGTGTATGCTCATTGCGATTACGTGTGAAATTGACTGTACCCATTGTATTCAATAATTTGCCGTTATATACAGATAATGTGCTTAATGTAGATTGAAGAGGATGTTCTATGCCTACCTTTTTGAATATATGCGAGGGTATGATGTTAATTTGAAAGCCAGTATTCAATTTAAAATGAAAAGAAACTACTAACTTAAGTCATACGTCTATCTCCTGGACATTGGCAACTATATCCCTTTTTACACTGTCAATATATAAATCTTGGCTTTGATATTTATTGTTAATCACACTGACCGTCTTTGATCTACAGATTTTCTCAAAGTGATTGAGTTTATGACACTTATTGCAAGTGATTCCTTTGCAGGGCACTTGTCCTGGCTTGAATGTGATTTGTATCCGCAGTGTCCACAGGTCGCGTTGACGTTCCGTCTGGAGGACGTGGTCCATTTCTTCTTCGGCTGTAGTTTTCTTGTCTTGGCCTGTCGTCGAATTGTCGCATGTACTTCTGGTCTGGCTGATGCAGACATAGTCGGTAGCTGCTCCTGTGCATATTTATGGTTTTGACTGATGTTAATAGCACTTTCCAATGTCAACTTTTCACCTTTGCTGATAAGTTTTCTTCGTATCCTTAATGACGATACCCGAAAACTATTCTGTCACAAATCAAGT
The DNA here is from genome assembly GCA_016746295.1 of Potamilus streckersoni. Lineage (NCBI taxonomy): Eukaryota > Metazoa > Mollusca > Bivalvia > Unionida > Unionidae > Potamilus > Potamilus streckersoni. The sequence continues at coordinate 4,716,558 of JAEAOA010002230.1, forward strand.
CGTCTTCGTCTTTGAAGAGACAGTCCTTGGCAAAGAGTTTTAATCGTCACATATTTATCTATTGTCTTGGAGCTTTGAATTTCATTGTTAAACTTGAATCTGGCAAAGACCGGGTTTAGTTTTTGTTGCAAATCATGTTTGAATTTTGTAAAGAGCGTTGATGGTTTCATTTTTTCTTCATCCGTCACAGTCCATGTGTTGAAAATAACTCTACCTTTGTCGCCTACCCAAAGTAGAGCGTAGTTAGCTTTGACTGCATCACTTCTACTCATCGGTCCGTTAAATATTAATTATTTCACAGTGCTGTTGGAATTTAGTTCATGATGTGGTATGGTTGGAATTGTTCCAGTCAATGGCAGAGGGTGGCATGTCAGAGAGATCCATTTCGAAAGTATTAAGTTCGTATGCAGAATTTTCAACGTTTTAATGATTTTAAATTCGTGCAAAATCTTCCGTTGATTGTAAATCTATTGTTTCAAAATATCCATTTACGATCCATATGCTATTCCAATTATGATCTCACATCTGACACCATGTTGTCTTATCGTGTTAAAACATAAGATGAGACGCCTTGTTCTAAATATCAATAACTTTAATATATACAATAGGCTACTGTGAAGTCTTAACACAGGGATATCAAAGAGTCAGACGCCTGTAGATAGTACCAATGGAACTATGACTCGTGTACAAAGATTACTGATTGGTCAGTTACGCATGCATAATGCTATACCCGCGACATCCCGCATCCCTGGCGGATGTTCTAAACACTAAGGGCCACCGGAGTGGTCGAAAAACCATCATTGACTAGATAAAACCTCCATGTTATGCTATTATTGTATTCGTGTGTGTGTGTATTAACTATCATGTTTGCATGTATGTATGTATGTATGTATGTATGTATGTATGTATGTATGTATGTATGTATGTATGTATGTATGTATGTATTGCACATGAACTGTGACGGATGAAGAAAATATATATTGATTTTGCACGAATTTAAAATCATTAAAACGTTGAAAATTCTGCATACGAACATGATACTTTCGAAATAGATCTCTCTGACGTGCCACCCTCTGCCATTGACTGGAACAATTCCAACCATACAACATCATGAACTAATGTATGTATAAATCATATCATTGATATGTGCGACCTTGTGTGTAATAATAATACAGAACATGAAATATGGGGTATGCTGGTAAAATAGCGGAGGGACATAGAAAACAACAACAAGAACAGCATGGCCGCCTCCATGAACAACGTGATTAGGTTCTGCAGAAACCTGTGTTGATAAGTTGCATTTTAGTGTTATCAAATACGATGTCAGGTTTCTTGAGAAGAAAGTTGGCAGAAAAAGTAAATCTCAGTATTCTCTGTCAAGTGCTTCTCATATTCCACAGAAACTATGAGCCTTATACTGTTCGTTCCTAACTTACTGCGAAGCGCTTGTTCGCACGGTGCGGTGTATCAACTGTTGGAAAGACTATTCGCACGGCCACCATGCGATGCAACAGAACCCCCACCAACCTGTCTGCATGACGGACAGTCAGGGCATTTTATAATTCACTTTTGCATTAGCAGCCCCCAAGATTTTTCAACATATGGCCATATCCTAAAAAAATATCGTCAGACGAGGTTACTATAAACAACGAAATACTTATTTTCATTCTCCTAGTTATAGCACTGGTCAGGTATCATAAATGGCAGATCGTTCGAGAACTAAGGTAATTTCCAGAACGGATGGTGCAAGTCAGTTTAATTCTTATTGTTCAGAAGTTTAAGTAATATATAATGAAGTGAATACTTTTAATTATTTTCACTTTCATTTTTTTGTATTGATTGCTATGATTCTCAGTTTATCATATCAGTCAAATCGAGAACTGAGTGATGCCATTACACAAGTTCAGCTATAAATAGGAAAAAAGTAAAAAATTCATATCAAAATCACATAAATCATATTTGATTTTCCTTTATATTATGATTCAAACAAAAACAAATTATAATTCCTGTGTGTACACTGATATGTATATATATATATATATATATATATATATATATATATATATATATATATATATATATATATATATATATATATATATATATACACCAAGAACATGTAAATAGTTTATTTTGGAGTATTTTGCTTTTTCAGGGTATTTCTTTGTTTATAGTAACTGCGTTAGATGTACTAGTCTCTCTAGATGAGTGGAAATATGTTGACTTGCCATGTAAATGATCATAATTTAATCACACTCTCTGCTGTTTTTTTTTTTAATTTTTCATAGTGTATGCTTAATTATCTTCACTTGTGAAAAATTATGTTCCTCAGATTTTCTTGTGAATGCTAGCATAACACTACTGAATGTAAATGGTAAACAGATGAGCACAATAAAATTGTCTTTAGTAAAATATGGAAAAATTTAATAATTGGATGTTAATATCGGAGTTTTCTGATCATTATTTATTTGAGAACTTCAATTTCTTTGGAGCTCAAGAAGTATGAATTGTACAGATTTTAAAAGCAGTGACTTGCAAATTTTGAATTATCTGTAATCATTAGGAAAATGAATATATTTAACAAAACCATAATATGGCAGCCATACAAATGACTTAACATATATGTAAATTATACACATGGTGGCCATGCAGCTGCTGTGCAAATAGTCTTTCCAAGTTAAGTTGCATAGTGGCCATGCAAATAGCATTGGCCTCCTAAGTTTGAAACCTGCCCTCCTGATTTTGTATTTTGTATTTATTTTGTTGCTGGCTTGTGTTTGTTTGTTTATTGTTGTTTCACAGATCTCTCTGGTGAGAATTTGTGCTTCCAGGACCTCCATGCTTAGGTATAGGACCCCTAGGTTTCGCAAATTTTGGCCTGGGTATATGTGTGCAGTAATAATGGATAATTTCTCTTTTTGTCACCTCTTCTCTTGCAGATGACTAAATTTACCAGTATAATAATAATTTTGTTGTAATTATATACCATAATTAGCTTCATAATAATAGCAATGTTTGTCTCTTGAGACCGGTCTAATCTAGAACTGTTCTTCTGCATTAAGCAGAATTTAGCCTATATCTGAAAGATACATCCAAGAATTAGCCAAAAATCTCCACTGTTGTCCAGGTAAACTATATTAATCATGTATTATTTTAAAAACTATTTTAAGGAATGAGATTCATCATTGTTTACATATGCAAGACTTGAATAACCTAGAAATTAAAATATGAATCTATTTGTGAATATGACAAAAACTAGTATTTTCCATAAAATTTTAAAAGGACAAAGTTACAGTCCAGTCCTAAAACTAGAGGTCCCATTAATGATACTTTTTTCTTCCATTTAATTCAGAACATATGTACATTATTGTCAAAAGTTTGTGCGATCCGATTACTATGCCCATTCAGTGTGAAATATTTAGTATTATAATAAATTAAAGAAAAATAATGAATTTGATCATTGTTATTGACTGTGGTATTACACCTATAACAGTTCTTGATGCCTTTACATTGTCAATCTTTAAGTTTGCTTCCAGCTAGAAGGAATCTTGGAAGAGATTTCTGTTCTTGTTATATTTGTTTTATTTCATTAGCTTACTGGTAATTCCACTGCAAATCTATGACCCTGGAAAAAGACAAATGAACTTTTCTGAACTGTCATTTTTAAGCAGCACAGCATATTTCATGCAGTTGTTTCTTATACAAAATGTAACAAATTTCTTAGCAGCAGGTTTTGAGACAAAATCCTTAAGTTCTGGACTTGGTATTTCTTGGATTTCTGTTGCATTTTAAATTCCATTTGTTCATAAAGCTAATAATGTTCTGTTTATTTTTCAGTACTTTAGAAAGATTTGTTCTTCAATTCATTCCATGACTGTCTTTTTGCTGTTCAGTTTTTTTATATAAATACACTGATTTCTATCTACCAGTCTTGCATGAATAATGTTCATCAACAGTCTTGGCACCAAACAAATTATGTAAAGTTGCATTCGAATTGTAAACATATGATAATCACTCAAAAGTGAAAGTATATCTAACTGAAATGGTTGCTTTCTTGCACAGGTTAATTTATGTTCATTAGTAATTTTCCAAGCTCAGAGCATTATTATATGAGTTTGAAATTTTCAGCTTTGTGTTGATATTGCTCAACAATTTTGAACTTTTAAAGGTAGATCTGAATGCTGTACACTGGTTTCAGTAATCTTAATTTAGTCGACATTTCAAGTACACTGACAAGACAGGACATAAATTCATTCTCTGGATTTGGAGATATGAACCTTTAAATATCACCAAAATGCAATTTTTATGGAAACAACTGAGTGATTTTTTGTAAACAACCCAATACTCACAAGAAGAACTTCCAGTTGGCTAGCAACATGGTTACTTGTCGCCAAGTCAAAGCGAACATGAACCAGAATTGGATTATTCTTCCTCTTCTTTTGATGAAGAACAAGAAGAGAGTAGTAAAAAAAGGCATTGAATCACCGCTATGAACTGTATACAAGTGGAGAGTCAGCATTAGAGGAAGAAAGAGAAGAAATTGAACAATATATCAGCAACAGACTGAACAATACCAAATGGTAAGTTGGATCTGGATTGTTTCCTACATATTGATGCTAATTTCTCTCATTCTTTCATTTCTGTTTTTTTTTCCCATTATATCATTTCATTTTTAAATGTATAATATAGAACAGAGACCTAAATAGATACAATTCTTGCTTTATTTCAAATGTCTGTATACAAATATTCATATACCTTGATTTGCACAATTAAGCCAAGGCACAATCGTTTTGAATTACCTTGTCATTTGTCTGGAAAGTTTGTAAGATTTCTGTGGTGACTTGTTAGGCAGCATAAAGCTTTATCAACCATATTTTGGCACATTTGATTATAGAGTTTCTTGTCGATTCAGTAGCAGATTAAATAAAATGTGTAACCTGGTAACTGTCACAAACTGTCACCACATCAATATAACATTGAATATCACAGATGTGGTGAAATGTGTTAAATGAAACTCCTGATATGTTACACTCTTTAGGCAATATTGCTGATCCTTGCATGTGTTTTGTTGCATGATTTAAGTTTGTAATAAATGTTTAATTCCAATAAACACTGTTTAAATTAGCAAGACATGCCTCAAATAACTTGCCCATTTTTTTAACCAGGTGTCTTTGTGCTCAGTGTCAAGTTTTGCCCACAGCTGATATGAAATTGCTAAAACATACCACAAAATCACTGGCTTTAGTGAAGCATTGCAGTGTATCACTGACCATCCTGGCTTTGGACAGTTTGTCAGGACCAGTATGTACTTGAGACAGCATATTACCAGTACAGACAGCAATATGATCAACACATGGAAGACAGCAATGAGCAAGTACATTTTATTACATAGTTGAAGTCTATCAATATTTCAGAGTTAAATAACATCTTCAACCATACAGATACATTCATCATTATTTTGTAACAATACCATGACTTAGTTTTGAAAATAATATTGGTAGGAAATATTAACAACTGCAAATATTTCAGTATAAAAATGAGATCCATTGAATAAATATAATTAGTATGTGTACAGATGTAATTGTATTTTGTTGATGTCTAAGTTTCTCATCTCTTTTTTTATCAATTTTCAGGAGGAGGCAGTATGTGGCATATTGGAAATTTGTTTGATGGTTTCAGCACAACCATCTCCAACTACAACAATAATACCACCACCACACCTCACTACCTCAAAGTAGCTCTCTTGATTTTTCTTCCAAAATTGTGTAATTGTTGGCTGGAGGTAGTACCTTTTGATGCATATAGAAAATGTCTGTGTTGGTGTTGGCCATTTTCATGAATTAAAAATCTCTCAAAGCTTGTGAGGGAATGGCTCCAGCAAACAAAAAAGCAGATGAAAGCTGCAGGTTTCCAGCTGGAATGGATCTAAAGAAGGGCTGGCTATTCCAGGATCTCTTGTTATTACAAAAATCACATTTCAGAATGATATTAATAAAAGTTCTCATTCTGTGGTTAATATGTTCTTGTGCTTTATTTACACAGTTAACACAAACATTGAATAGACCTAGAAGGGCACTCTGCTAATAAGAACTTCCTTTCTTGATGAGTTAATTTTTATCTGTTAGAAAATGAAACATATATTGTATGAAGACTTCATATAAAGCTGGAAAATAAAATATAACAATTCATGCCACAAAATTAGTCCTAGGATATAAATGCTGAACTAGGCTTCCTTTTCTCTCTAGTATTTTGAAATTAAAACCAGCAAAAAATAACTAGAAACTGCACCCTTGAGCTGATTGTAACTACAAATTTCATCACCATAATGTATAATATATACTTACTAGGGCTGTATTAGGTAAACATTTTCCTTTTCACATGGGTGGGATAATGACTTTATAGTATAGCACAGACTACTGAAGTGTGTGACAATTTGGTTGTATATTCTCATTTATTCAAATTCAATATTATTTGTTGTTTCTAAATTTAATGCCAAATTATTTTAACAAAAATTTATTTAATCCTGACTGTTGAATGCTATGCTGTGCTTTTATTCTTGTTTAGTGAAACTACCATATCTGGGTCAGGAAAAACAGTTCCATTTTCTGCCTCCTCTTCTGTTACATTGTCAACTAAACTTGTACATGTAGCCATACCATCCTGTAATGTCTGAAAGATAAATTTAGCTGAGGTCGCAATGCCATGCATTATGCTGATGAAATGGTCATGTGTAGCTTTGCATGAAGAAACTTTATTACATACATTTACATAAAATATTTTCCACTTTAGAATTATTACACCAATGAAACCTAACCATATTAATGTATGGCAGCTGATCTTTCTCACACACACATATGTACACTAACATGAAAAATAAACTATCATTCATAAAACAGTGAAATAAAAAGACGACAATTTGCAAAAATTAGAGATACTATATTACCCGTTCTCTATCCCTCTTGTATGCCTATCTCGGGCACTTGAGTATCTGGTCTGAACTATTGGTTGTGGTGGATAGGTGACTTTCATCTGCATCAGGGTTGTTAGCATGCTTTGCTTGTTGCATAATGAATGGTACTGTATTAGGGAGAAGAGTAGCTTTTTTCTTTATTCCAAACGTAGCCATCAGACTTGAGTGGGCCCAAAAGAATCTGGTTGAAAATGTTCTCTACAGATTGTCACATGTTTTGAAGGCTCTCTCCAATCCGATCTTGTCAGCCACACAAACCTGGACCTAAGTCCTTTATATTTACAGTCCAAGGAAAACAGGTGCAATGAAACACCATCTTTAGGTGTATTGCTACATACACCAATGATACACCTTTTGCCCATACTGAATACAATCCAGAATAAAATCCAGAGATGCTCCACGCTTGACAGTGTTATAACAGCGGTTCCAAGCAATGCGTGTTCCTCTTGTGACATCACACTATCTGCTGTCACGGAACTGCTGAAGTTGCACTTGGCTTACGGAGCCTATTCATGACATGTACATTTAATCTAAATATCTCACCACCCGTTGATTGCATAGGGTAGAAATTTTCAGATACTATATAACTCATGATGTTTAATAATTTAGAGTTAAGTGATACAGGGGTCTAACTTTAAGGGCCGTTCCATACAAACATTCATGGTACCCAGGGAAAACACTTTAAAGTGCCTTCCCTGGGTACCATGTATATTTAAATGGAACAACCCTAAAATAGTTATAGTCTTATCATAGGAAATTACTAATTATCATGAAATTACACATGTACTTCACACCAAAAACTACTACAATTTTGATAAGTAACATGGGAGTTCTTATTTATATGACAAACCAAAATTAATCTTGAAATCTTGTAACTATTTTTCCATTGTCCTAAATATGATATATGATCAAATTCAGGGTGTTCCAAGCATCATCTAAGGATTTGTAATATAATGGATTAAAGTTACATTCAAATAACAGGTGTCAAACTCACCTTGTCTGCTAACATTCACTTCATATGTCTTCACTTAGGTCCATTACCATTGCTTCAACATTTTTTGATATCCTGCACATTATGTGATTAATACTCACTTAGTAAAAATGGAGCAGATTAAAGAGAATTTCACAGACAACCAAATTTATGTGCTGAGGACTGTACTTTTGGAATTTTCTTGAATCCAGCATTGAAAAACTGCTTATTTTCATGCAGATTTTGGCAACCTGGAGAACACTGGTAATGGACTGGTTTTCTTACAGTAGCTGGTGAATGAATGGAAATGTCAATGCTATTATATCTTAGTTTTAGACCTTTAAAAAAAGATTTTAATTGTGGTATAAAATTAAGAGATTTTACAAGTATTGGAACAGTTCTATAATATAATATCATGTTTTCATAGAAATTTGCATTATTTTTATTTGCTTTTATTAATTTGTTGAAATGCAGTATGCAGGATCCATGAACAAATGAAGTTATTATTATAATTTTGTTATTGATTGTTGCTGGCTTTATCTTATTACAATCCATGTTAGTGTTATGTATATCAATATTGAGTGCTTAGCTTTTCTCAGTGATTGTAGGTTGCACTTTAAGATAATGGTCATTTATAGACAACATGTTTACATAGTTAACATTTGTTGATGATTATAATCTGTAAAAAAGATTTTGACATTTGTTTAGTTCAGAATATTCTAGAATCAGACTTGTTTACAATTTGATACTCATATCTAGGTCAAGTTGGGATATGTATAAATAAAGACTTGGTAAACAAATAGTTTTGTAAGACCAATTTGTAGAATCCATTTGTTATTCTTATTAACAGTTGTGTTGAGATATAATTTAAGAGGAATTATTTATTTAAATATTCTTTGGAATTACTAAGTGCTCATTAACTTTGGATTAAAACATTATTTTAGAATTATTGTGAGCTTATTCAAAGACATTCTAGACTGCATCATTGTGATACATCAAAACATTGAAAACTATTGGATTTCTTTGGAATTTTCTATACTTTTGAACTTGTGATAGGACATTTAGTATTATTTTGGATTTAATTCACAATACTGTAAATGTTTCTTAAATTTTCACATTCCTACTTAGAGGAATAAATTGTTTTTTATTTTTATTTTATTAAACTTGTTGGGTTTGGTTCTTTCTGTTGCTTATTTTAAGATCTCAGGTCATAACAATCATATAATTTAAAGTATTCTAGCAGTTCATTCCTAACTTGAACCTAAACAGTGATGGTAAAGGAAGCAGTACTTTCAATCTTTTTTGAAAATAAGATGTGGCTGAAACCAAGTTTGAACCTTGTGTGGTGCCAAATGGCCAGTTTTGTGCTGGTGTGCTGCAAAACTCAACCTACTCGCTCCTGTTAGATAAAATGTGCTGTTTTAAGATGACCCTTAAATGTGCACCTTACTGGAATGTATTATTTGGTGTGATGGCATATCTTAAAGAGTGCTGATTAGAATCAATATTTCATTCTTAATAATTTTATTTAGTAGACAGTTCTTTTGTAAAAAGGCTGAGATGATTTTCATTCCAATCATGTCTAAAGAATTTCATAAATAAATAAATAACGTCATTTATACAAAAGTGATCTGTTAATGTTGCACACACTACTAGTATACATAACCAAATTCTTACAGAGAACTGTTTTATAAGTACCAATATAATGCATGCAATGAACAAGTCGTTACAAACCATTAGTACCTTTTTCTATCAGCACCTGAGATACAAAATAGGGGTTAATCACTAGCTCAAGGGTGATACCAACAGAAAAAGTTTGTGGTACTCATCATAGAATTGGGAATTTTATTGTAAAATGGGTATTTTGCAAACATTCTAAGACATAAACTTCTTGTTTCTAATCTCATATCCTTCATCACTTAGATTTCTTATTAAAGCAGATTAAAAAGTTAACATTATGAGGAATTGTGTAGTGTAAAACAAATATTGGTTGTATAACTTGCATCTATTATTATTATGGAATCTTTTTTGAAAGAGTAACAGAAGTAGAATTGTTGTGTTCTCTTGTATAAAATAAAAAAGTACAGTTTTTTTATATACAAGTTCTTAATAGGAGACTAGATATCTGTTTATTAATCATATAATATAAATTTTGCTGCATTCATGTTTGTTAGTTACAGCCACAAATATTTGGAATCGAAGTACTCAGTGATTGTATTGCACCTTTGGTCTTTTTAACATTTAATTAAAATTCTGTTCTGAATCACAGAAATCTTTTGCAGCATATTTACCAAGCAGTCAGAAGTCAACTCGTTACAATATTGAACACTATTAAAAATTATAGTGCCTTTTCAATAAAAAAGCATGAAATGGGATGTCATAAAATGCATGATTTCATTCATTAGAAGTTAAGTTATCAAAACTTATTGCAAGACCACATGACTCCAAGCATACCTAACTAGATGATGAATGGCAGACCCGAGGACATTTTAAGCAATTCAGAATATCTTTGCTGGTATCATTTGTTTACTGTTGCAGTAGCTATTCCAAAACATTTATCTACTTGAGTAAGGAGTACATGATAGATATTGCTACAAAAATGCAATAGTGGTCAGCTCAGTGCTATGTATCGGCTCATGCAAAGTAACACAAAGAAAGAGTGAAGACAACAAGCTTTGTAAATTTTAACAAAAATAATTTATTTTCCTAGAAAATATGGAGAAAAGGTAAACATATAAAATAAAACTTACGGTTTGCGAAAAAGATCCAAAAATTTGTTCTAAAGTTATCAAAACATAAGTCCTGTGAATAAACAGTTCTAAATTGATACATTCTGAATTTCAATTACATTCCAAGATGGCAGATGATGAGATCAGATGAAGGTTAACACAAAATGACCAGAATTTTCACTGTGAATCACAATTTGTGTTGTTCTGTTCCAATTTAGAAATAATTTCAGTACATGTTTTTGTCCAAAACCAGTAGTGTTGTTCTCCAGAGCAAAATAATTATTATTTAGAAAGTACCATATTTTCCCACATATATCCCACAGACGCAGATAATCCACACCATCATGTAGCCCGTGGCTTTTGGAATTTTGTGTAAAAAAAAATCATTGGCATAACCCACACCTTTGTATAACCCGCAACCATAGATTGATGAACTTTTTGTGTATTCACATTGTCTACCATTACTGTTTTTAGAAGGATCAAATTTGTCAATGCTTTTACGTGAATGATGAACGATACTACAACTACTACATTTTTACTCACCCACCCAACACGCAAATTTGTATTTACGCTATCAGTAGGTCCTAGTCCATATTCATCCCTCTGCATCAGTTCAAGTTAGTCACCCTGCCTCCACTATGTTCCAACTGGCAGTGAACAGATTTGAATTTTGAAGCCAGGTATATGTGAGCTGGATATGCAATGGTGTGAGGTCCTGAGGCTGAATGCCACAATTTTACAATTGTCAATTTCGAATGTGGCTCGCATGATGCCAATTAACTATTCAGGCTCAGTACACAGTGCTTGTGCGCGATGTCTGTCTATAGAAGCTGTGCCTCAACTACAGGCTACATAAATGAGGACATATTTAAATAATCTTGTATTCTTGTGAAGTGCAGATTCAAGTTTAAATAATTTTTTTCTGTTAAATATAAAAAATGTCCAAACGAAAAAGGAGCATTGGAGAAGATGAAAATTTATGAAGATGAACCAATTGTTAATCAGAACACGAATGACCGTTGGCAACGTCTACCTGAGAATTGGGAGGAGAGTATGGATGTTTTTAGTGAATTTGTCGCCAGGAAAATTCAGAAGCTTGATCTTTCCTCATTCTGTCATTATTAATATGGACTAAGTACTGATGTGTTTCGACATCCCGGCAACAAGGTTGGTGGATGAAGTTTTTCAAACAATATATTGAAATATTATTACCTTACATGTAAAACATTTTTGATATAGCCTGCACTCTTATGCAACCTGCACGCCCCTTGCAGGGTTTGTGAAATCATGTATATTATGCTGTATATATGTGGGAAAATACGGTAGATGAAGTACAGCTACCACCACTAACAATACACATGATGTTCCATATATATATATACTAAAGAACAACTCTTTCCAGCACAGAAATACCTTTTAAGGTATTAGAAACTATAAGATGTTATGAAGTGACTGTCATCTTGTGACCACGACTGACTGACTAGAATTTCTTACAGGTAGCTGAGCAATTTAAAGCAAGCTAATACGTCACACGATATACACACGCATGAAGGACATGTGTGATTTCAAAATCACGTCTGGATATTCCAAAAGTGTAACAAGTAATGATGTGGTCACAACCAATCATTTGCATAACTTTTCCTGACTGTTTACTAGCAACAACAAAACCATCATGCGAAAATTATGCTTACATGAGTCACATTTACGTTTTAAGTAAACATGATGTTTCTAACAAAATATCAGACCATGCAAACATAATGATTGCCATAATAATAATAATTACATTTAATGATATAAAAATGAAATGAAATTAAAATGGAAATAACATAGATAAATTTAAATCTTAACACATGTAATTTAACTATAGGGTCGTAACATCAGTAATAATTAACTACAGAGAATCAAAATACTCATTATAATTAAATACTTTTAAAAAAAGCACTGCATAACTTTTGTATGATCAAGATGACCTCTGTTGTGGAAAGCACTGCATAGGTTTTGTATGATTAGGATGACCTCTGGTATGGGGGCATTCTGCAGAATTATGATTCCAATCCAGTAATATATGGTTACAGATATGTATAGATTAAGAAAGTTTTCATAGCTTTCAGTTGGTATAATTCAGAATACAAATTCTGGGGCTGCCAGTGAATGTGGATCAATGAGGCTACTTAATCTATGGTAGTAAGAGCTTATAAAGTTGGTAGCTGTGATATGGACAGACTCGACACTGTTTTGATGATGCATTTGAACATACTTCACTTTGATCGCTGTTTGGCCACTTTGGCAACTTGCTTGTGGTCATTTTGACAGTTTTTCTGACCAAAGTGTAGTTGGGCATCAGTTATTAAAACATATCCCTTTCATTCTCGAAGTGATATAGAGTTAAAATTTAAAAAATATATTTGAAAATTGCCTACCTGTTTGATTTGACAAAAGCAGTTTTAATGCAAAACAGGAATATTTTGGTCAGGACAAGCTCCTTTGGTAAGACAATGGAAATGTACCACATGCTTTGACAGCTAGTCTTTCTAACTAGATGCTCTTTCTAGAATCATCTGTGTGACTGGTGCTCAATTTTCATACTTGTCTGTTGAATTTAAGATGTATGATTTTTTCAGAGAAAGATTTTAGATATCTAGTACAGTCTGTTTAATCTCAGCAAATCTATCTTTTGTTTTTCAGCTCCTCCAAAGAGTTATGAGAAATCATCCCGAGCTTAGAACAGAATCTGGTGCTGACAAATGTACTCAGGATGTCATCAAATCCATCAGGCTGCTCAAAGTCACAAAGAAAACTGAGTAATATCATGATTTTCCTTTTAAATGGGGCTCAAACCACAGGGGTAACATTTCCAATTTTGACCAAGCACATCAAGGACAATCAGGATAAAATTGTGTTGAAGTTTAAATTGGTCATCAATGGGTTTATAAAACATGGGGTACCTACATCAACTTTAACGATTGATGCTTTTCTGATTTAGTTGAGTTAGGGAATAGTAACCCCAGGTCATGTTTATAAAAGAAAATTCCAGTTCTAAACAATATTTTAGTCACAGGCAGTATTTGTTCAAAGTACAAATTTCTATTATGTTTACTCTTTCAGACAGCAGTGAAGAGAATTTTAATAACATTATCATGAAAGTGAAGTTAATTGAAAAGCTAACATAATGAACCAACAGTTTTACTAAGACCCCCCCCACATTGCAGGCAAGTTAACATTACTAGTTGAAAATGAAAGTGTCTGATAGGGGAGATAAGTTTTGGTGATTGGAAGCTGTATTTTGTGTGAGAATTTTATGTGGTTGACGCTTATGCAAAAAAGCTTGCTCTGTTTTTCAGTACTTCAAGAGGGCAATTCTTGTTAAATTTCTCAGATTTGAGAGTTCAGAATAGTCACCTGGCCAGTCTTCTGAAGGAACAGCTCAGTGCAGAGGTAATCATTATTTTGATGTTAACTGGGAGAAATAGGGTCATGGAAGTATGTCCCTTCGAGCCATAAGAGCATGATGAAATGACAAATTCCAAAGACTTCCTTCAAAGATCATACAGAATTAGTCCATTCCAAAGTTCCTACATAATTACTCCATTCATATGCCTTGCTTCACAGATCATACATAATTACTCCATTCATATGCCTTGCTTCACAGATCATACATAATTACTCCATTCATATGCCTTGCTTCACAGATCATACATAATTACTCCATTCATATGCCTTGCTTCACAGATCATACATAATTATTCCATTCATATGCCTTGCTTCACAGATCATACACAATTTCTCCATTCATATGCCTTGCTTCACAGATCATACATAATTACTCCATTCATATGCCTTGCTTCAAAGATCATACATAATTACTCCATTCATATGGCTTGCTTCACAGATCATACATAATTACTCCATTCATATGGCTTGCTTCACAGATCATACATAATTACTCCATTCATATGCCTTGCTTCAAAGATCATACATAATTACTCCATTCATATGGCTTGCTTCACAGATCATACATAATTACTCCATTCATATGCCTTGCTTCACAGATCATACAGAATTGCTCCATTCATATGGCTTGCTTCACAGATCATACATAATTACTCCATTTTTAAGACTTGCTATACATATCATGCAGAATTGGTCCATTCATATGGCTTGCTTCACAGATCATGCAGAATTACTCCATTTTTAAGACTTGCTATACATATCATGCGAAATTGCTCCATTCATATGCCTTGCTTCACAGATCATGCAGAATTACTCCATTTTTAAGACTTGCTATACATATCATGCAGAATTGCTCCATTCATATGCCTTGCTTCACAGATCATGCAGAATTACTCCATTCATACAGCTTGCTTCACAGATCATGCAGAATTACTCCATTCATATGGCTTGCTTCACAGATCATGCAGAATTACTCCATTCATATGGCTTGCTACACAGATCATGCAGAATTACTCCATTTTTAAGACTTGCTATACATATCATGCAGAATTGCTCCATTCATACGGCTTGCTTCACAGATCATGCAGAATTACTCCATTTTTAAGACTTGCTATACATATCATGCAGAATTGCTCCATTCATATGGCTTGCTTCACATATCATGCAGAATTACTCCATTCATACGGCTTGCTTCACAGATCATGCAGAATTACTCCATTTTTAAGACTTGCTACACAGATCATGCAGAATTGCTCCATTCATAAGGCTTGCTTCACAGATCATGCAGAATTACTCCATTTTTAAGACTTGCTATACATATCATGCAGAATTGCTCCATTCATACGGCTTGCTTCACAGATCATGCAGAATTACTCCATTTTTAAGACTTGCTACACAGATCATGCAGAATTGCTCCATTCATAAGGCTTGCTTCACAGATCATGCAGAATTACTCCATTCATATGCCTTGCTTCACAGATCATGCAGAATTACTCCATTTTTAAGACTTGCTATACATATCATGCAGAATTGCTCCATTCATACGGCTTGCTTCACAGATCATGCAGAATTACTCCATTTTTAAGACTTGCTACACAGATCATGCAGAATTGCTCCATTCATAAGGCTTGCTTCACAGATCATGCAGAATTACTCCATTTTTAAGACTTGCTACACAGATCATGCAGAATTGCTCCATTCATAAGGCTTGCTTCACAGATCATGCAGAATTACTCCATTTTTAAGACTTGCTACACAGATCATGCAGAATTGCTCCATTCATAAGGCTTGCTTCACAGATCATACAGAATTACTCCATTTTTAAGACTTCCTATACATATCATGCAGAATTACTCCATTCATATGGCTTGCTTCACAGATCATGCAGAATTACTCCATTTTTAAGACTTGCTACACAGATCATGCAGAATTGCTCCATTCATAAGGCTTGCTTTACAGATCATGCAGAATTACTCCATTTTTAAGACTTGCTATACATATGATGCAGAATTGCTCCATTCATATGGCTTGCTTCACAGATCATGCAGAATTACTCCATTTTTAAGACTTGCTACACAGATCATGCAGAATTGCTCCATTCATAAGGCTTGCTTTACAGATCATGCAGAATTACTCCATTTTTAAGACTTGCTATACATATCATGCAGAATTGCTCCATTCATAAGGCTTGCTTTACAGATCATGCAGAATTACTCCATTTTTAAGACTTGCTACACAGATCATGCAGAATTGCTCCATTCATAAGGCTTGCTTCACAGATCATGCAGAATTACTCCATTTTTAAGACTTGCTATACATATCATGCAGAATTGCTTCATTCATATGGCTTGCTTCACAGATCATGCAGAATTGCTCCATTCATAAGGCTTGCTTCACAGATCATACAGAATTACTCCATTCTGGGCTGCAGTGACCTTATAAGGTACAAATTAGCACTGCTGAGCTGCAGTGACCTTATAAGAAACAAATTAGCACTTCTGGGCTGCAGTGACCTTATTTGGTACAAATAAGCACTTCTGGGCAGCAGTGACCTTATAAGGCACAAATTAGCACACCTAGTCTGCAGTAGCTGTATAAGGTACAAATTAACAATTCTGGGCAGCAATGACCTTATAAGGCACAAATTAGCACACCTAGGCTGCAGTGACTTTATACAACACAAGTTAAGTGACTGCAAAACAAACCTTAAAAATTTTGAGTTGCTTTGGCAATTTTTGGCAATTCCTAACTATGACAAAATTACCTATGCCAGCCTCAGCAATGATGTTCATTATCATTTATCTTATTGTAATACATTATCTATGCCAACCAAAGTAATGATGTACATTATCATTATATTATTGTAATACATTATCTATGCCAACCTAAGTAATGATGTACATTATTTCCAATATCATAATAGTACATTAATCATGCCAACACAAGAAATGAGGTATATTATTTCCCTTTCTCATAAGACAGTGTGACCCCACTATAACACAATGGTTGAGGTCCATAAAACCTGACCTTGTTATGTACCAAACTATTTTATAACCAAGTCAGTTAGGTGAAGAAAATATGTATGCACCACAAAAATGGCAGAGTGGATATAAAGTGGACTAAATCATATGTACTTCTTTGGACCAGTTACCATCTTAAATCAATGCATTTTAAATACACAAAGTGAAAGCATAAAGATTGCATGTATATTTTACTTTATTTAGAGAACAATGCATTGGTATGTACATAAGTCTAATGTATGACATAAATAGAGTATGAATACTTTGTCCTTGCTCACTGGTCTTGATGCAAGCAGTGAATCAGTTATACATGTAATTTAAAATATGCACACAGACTTAAAATATGCAATAATTTTGTCCCAGATCTTTATGTGTCTGAGTTAAATGAAAATAAATAATAACCAAAAATCATAAGGAAAGATGAAGCACATTTACAATTAAGTATGTTCTAAGGTCATAAATGGTTTCTGTATAAATTTCATATTGCTAAAATCTTCTCATCTGTGAATTATAATACTTTTTTAGTGTTTTGAAAAATGGATTGATTTTGAGCTGCTTTCAGTGACAGTAACATATGCTGTCCTCAGATAGTTGACTTGTTAACATTTAAATTTCATCTAATTGTGATTGTTAACACTGGATTTTACCTTGTCCAGGGCTTCAGTTTTCTCTTTAATGGCGAAAACCTCACATTTCCTTGAACTGTTATCCTTTCTAAATTGCCACAAATTAACAGTTTTACACCTATTTGACATTTAAATAACTATAGTAAAAATAGTTTTCAATCAACAATGGGATCATTTTTATAGCGAATGATGACATTATTCACTGGTCAACTGATTGTGTCAAACAACACTGCCAGGCTACCAGCACTGTTAGCATCTTTTGTTTTTATATTTTAGAAATCAGTGCTGCATAATTTAAACAGGTTTTAGCTCTGTGATGAGTTTTAATGAATAGCAATATATGGAAGTTCATTGATTCAGGTTAGAAACTTTTATCAACCACAACATTGTTGGGTGCTTGGTTGTGTATAAAGAACATATGTATGTTGGCTATTATTTGAGCTATGATTGTACACTAAATACTTCAAAGACAAACACAGAGATGACATAATGGCTTCATTGTTCATGGATCAATAATAATAAGATTAACACTTATGAGTAGATATCTTTCAACAAAAAACTAAGACCAGAGTTCTCAAAAGGCCCAACTTTTAGTTCAAATATTTCTATTTTTGATAATGTTTAGTTTGGCACAAAAATTTAAGAAATTGGTAAAATTTTAAAACTTTCAGGAGACACACCATGATTGTGTTATATTTGAATTCATATGTAATCTCTTAACTGAAATGATTACAAACTTTCTGTTATTTTTTGTACCTTTAAGGAAATTCTTTTTGTATATGAAAAATATGCATATATATGAAATTGCAGGAGCCATGCCACAATCATCTTCTATTCTATTCATATAATATCTTCCCAAAAATGTTAATAAATTTTTTATGTATTTTTCTTGTACTTTAAAAAAAAAAACATATTTTGTTGTTTGAAAGAACATGTATATAAAATATTGGGAGCCATACAATGATCATGGTACATCTGAATTTGTGTTATGACGGAGCATGCAATAAAACATGGTCATACTGTAGATTATTTCCCTTATCATTGTACACCATTTATGCCAACATAAGTAATATTGTACATTATTGTACATTATTATTATTATTATTATTATTATTATTATTATTATTATTATTATTATTATTATTATTATCATTGTACATCATTTATGCCAACATAATTAATATTGTACATTATTTTCCTTTACCATACTACTTTATTTTTAAAAACATAAATATGCCTAGGATTTATTGTTGCATATACTTATGAAAAAGGTTTTTATATTTGATTATTTGGATAACTTTTTTTCAACCCTGATTTACAGATTGGTACAGATACTGAAGTGGATGTAAGCAGAGTGGAAGGAAAACAAGATGCCCTTATTCTTAAAGGAGATCCACAAAATATTGCTGAGGTACAACCTATTGGCGCTGTTGTTCAATATGATTTACTCATGCTCTTCAATATGTGCAATATGATTTACTCATGCCATTCAATATGTGCAGTATGATTTACTCATGCAGTATGATTTACTCATGCTGTGCAATATGATTTAATCACATTCAATATGATTTACTCATGTTCAATGATTTACTCATATTGTGCAATGATTTAGTCATGCCATTCAATATGTGCAATATGATTTACTCATGCCATTCAATGTGAAATATGATTTACTCATGTGCAGTATGATTTAATTATATTCAGTTTGTTTTACTCATGCCATTCAATATGTGCAATATGATTTACTCATGCCATTCAATATGTGCAATATGATTTACTCATGTGTAGTATGATTTAATTGTATTCAGTTTGTTTTACTCATGCCATTCAAAATGTGTAGTATTATTTACTAATGTTGTGCAATATGATTTAATCACATTCAGTATGATTTACTCATGTTGTTCAATGATTTGCTAATATTGTGCAATATGATTTACTCATGAAAATGATTTACTCATGTGCAATATGATTTACTCATGAAAATGATTTACTCATGTGCAATATGATTTACTCATGTTGTGCAGTATGATTGAATCATGAATCATGTTCAATATAATTATTCTCATAATTTTGTTAAAGTTTTCAAATATTTTTCTCTAATACCAGGAAGCAGGTAGGAAAGCCCCTTATTAGGTGTAAGTATTTTGGAACCATTATGCCCCTAATTGTAAAGTAAATTTTTCTGAAAAATTTATAAACTTCCTATCAAAAAATGATAAAGGATGTAATAATAATAATAATAATAATAATAATAATAATAATAATAATAATAATAATAATAATAATAATAATAATATTAATAATATTAATAATAATAATATGGACTTATTACAGCAAATGATCATTAGAAGCTCTAAGCACTTTACAGTATTAGGTAAAACATAAAAGAACATTGCTCATATGGCTGTTTTAACAGTGAGAACAATGAGAACACGAGTGTCAGAAGAGGAGTGTATGTGTGATGTAGACTTTTTAACAGCTTTAACAATTTTTTTTAGTCATATCGCTACAATGTCTGCAGTGTGACAGTTTATAGCTATGTTTAGCAAATGCAACATGTAGCATGATGTCTCACCCAGTAAACATTATCCTGACACCAGGATTACCAGTTCTATCACTAACCTCTTAATGCTGAGCGCTAAGTGATGCAGCTGTTAGTACCATTTTTTAAGGTCTTTGGTATGACTCGGCCAGGGTTCGAACCCACAGTCAGAAGAGGGCCATAAATTTCTAGATGGGGTGTACACATCAGATCAAATAGCTATATTAGACTAGAGCTAGTGAATGAAATGTTGTATAGTTCACAAATTTGGTGTTTTGTGTTTGATTCTGGATTGAATGGATAGCCAGTTTCAGAGTAGGGGGTAGATATGCTCAGTTCTTCATTCTTTATGGAAAATCCATGCAGTTTTAAACTTTTTTGAAGTTAATACTGAAACAAACCAGATAGAAGTGAATTACAATAGTTCAGTCTTGTAAGTATTAAGGAACATGCAAGTGTTTTTGTGGCATTTGCTGCAAGAATATTGCAAACAGAGCTGCTGTTGCTTCTCAGCTTTAGATATGCAGCCATGTATATGTTCATAACATGTTGGTATAATGTCAAGAGTGGACTGCTCCAGTGGCTTAGTGGTTAGAGCATCTCCCTTGGATGCAGAAGGTCAATGGTTTGAAACCCCTGGCCGAGTCATACCAAAGACTTATAAAAATGGTACTAACAGCAGCCCTTACTCAGCCTAGCTCAGCATTAAGAGGTCCGTGTTAGGACTGGTCAGCCTGGTGTCAGGATAAAGTGACTGGAAGGGACATCATGCTACGTGTCAGCAGCATGATGCCTCAGTGCTAGACATAACTATTGTTACATATTGGCACGTTCAAAGTAACACAAAGAAAGCGTGACTGCAACAAGCTTTGGAAATTTTAACAAAATTAATTTATTTCCCCAAAAAACACAGATTAAGAGTAAACATATGAAACAAGACTTGATTTACGAAGAAGATCAAAAAAAATTTTCTAAAGTTGTGAAAACACAAGTCCTGTGAACAACCAGTTCTAAATTTATACAGTCTGGATCTCAGTTCCATTCCAAGATGGTGGATGTTGATGTCAGACGAAGGTTAACACAAAAAAAGTCCAGAATTTTCACTGTGAAGAACAATTTGTATTGTTCAGTTCCAATTTAGAAATAATTTCAGCAAATGTCTGTCCAAAACCAGTAGTGTTGCTCTCCAGGGAAAATAATTATTTAGAAAGTAGATGAAGTACATCTACCACCACTAACAGTAGACATGTCGTTCCTCATATGTACAAACAAACAACACTTTCCAGCACAGAAATACCTTTTAAGGTATAAGATGTTAGTGACCCTCAACTATGATCACGACTACTATGACTGAATATTTTTTACAGGCAAAATAATATGTCATTTCATGTACATTTGCACGAAGGACACATGTGATTTCGAAATCACATTTGGGTATTACAAAAGCATAAACAGGTAATGATGTGGTCACTTATTGCTTGAGATAAAGAATATGAACGAGATTGTCCATCTTTGGGATCAATCAGTTTTATCATCATTCAGCTGCATTTTGTTTATATGTCATCCATGACTTCTCATTGGAAGTGCAGCTCTTTATACCTTGGATGGTAGCCCAAATTTAATTTGTCAGCTAGATTTGTATATTTGACTATTATCAGCATACAATTGGTGAGACACAGGATGTTGATTTATGACACTTGAGAGTGGCTGAGTGTATGGAATGAAGATAACAAAAGCATAGATCCATTAGGCAACAAGTGTCCTGTTGATTAAGCAGGACTTGATCCATAGTAAATCTGTTTTTTTGAATATCAAAATACATGCTTGGGACAGTGAAGTAATATATCATGGTCTGTTGAGGCGGATGCCACAGACAAGTCAAGGAGGATGAGGACTGTAATCTTCACACTATCCATGGCAGAGAGAAGGTCATTAACTAGTCTATAAAGGGTAGTTTCTGTACTTTGGCAAAGGCGATATGCAGACTGTACGTTGTTAAAAAAACTATTTGAATTTAGATGAAATGCAAGTTCAGATAGAACAACTTTTTCTTAGATCTTTTAAATAAATAGGCAGTTAGAAACATGGTGGTAGTTCTTTATATCATTTTGGTCAAGCATCGGTGTCATCAGAAGAGTCGGTTTGATGGGAATTCCCTGGATGAGGGAAAAGTATTGATAACATCAGTTAGTGAAGGCAGTTTTGAATCTAAGCACTCAATGATATCAGAATCGGATCGAATACACATGATTTTGAGCTACTCTTCATCACATTTGTATATACCAAATTCATACAGACAGATTTGAATGCTGTTAATGGTTGCCATTCATATTCTGTATTACAACTAAATGCTGACAATGAGGCCATTGAAATTTTGTTATCAAGCTTATCTCTAATGGATTTTACTTTGTCATAAAAGAAATTTGTAAACGGGTCCCGAAGGTTGACTAGAGAGAAGGTTGTTGGAAGTGTTAATAATTTATTTCTTGACATTAGGTTGTTCCTAATCTGAATGAGCTGGAACTTTTCATTGATGAATAGTGAGGCTGTTGGAAAGCCATGTGGCGTTCTCTTTAAGCAAGGTGAATGGGTCAATAATACTACTATGCCATGGAGAACAGTTTTCAATAGATACTCTGCACTTAGTTGCCAATTCATATTTTTGATGCAATAAATACAGCCACTTATTAAGTTGTATTGAGGTATAAAAGATGTTAGGTTTGCATGCAATAGTAGGGTTCTATTTATCATACAGAGGTTATGGCAATCCCTTGAATGTTTTAGTAATCTTTAGTGTTGCACAACTATCAAATTTTATGCTAAGTTCGTATATCTAGACTATTTTTAGCAATATTACCTAGAACTGTCCGACATAATGTTACTGTCATGTATATAGTGATAAAATTTGTTTCTTCACAAAACTCAAGTTAACCCTCTTTTGAAATTTGCTTAGTTAATTTTAACTCAAAAATGTAATTTTATTTTTCTGTATTAGGATGTATTAGACCAGGTACACCAGCTTTCACCTGATTATGGCTACAAATATTCATCTAACGGTAATACACAAAAGACACACAAAGGGACGGTGGTGGTAGAGTACAGGTAAGCTATAGGAAGAATAAAACTTTCTTAACCCTTTCATCACGGCAGACCACATATGCGGTCCAGGGGAAGTAAGTCCGTCAGCACTATGGACCGAGTTTTCGGTCTAGGGCAGTGTTCTTCTTTAACGTTATAGTACAAGACTAAATATCTTTCGGGGTACCTCTAATAACTTCTATCTGGTAATGTAGATGTTATGTAAGGATTATCTCGTGAGTTTAGCTGTATACAACTAGAAATAACAAAGTAGGAACTTTTAACGTGTTTTCCAAATGCTGACATTTTTATCCAAAATGGCAGCGTTTGAAGGATTTTTAGAGGAGAGTTTTCGGAGGATTTAAATAATTTTGACCTGATAAATTTGTTTGACAATGAGAAAAGACGTATGGAGAGACAATGGAATGCACTTGTAAATGACAGTGATGACGATGAAGATGACTTTGAAGGTTTTGAACCAGAGGAATTGTACGCTCCACATGGGGGTTTTTTTTGGACAAAGCCCGAAAACCAAAGAGATTTGTTTCAGTTTTCTGACAAGAGTTGGGCACACCCAAGAGTTATATGGCTCCAGGAAAGCTTCGGATTATTTTCAAATATTCTATTTAGATGAAGTTTTTGGAAAAATTGTCCATTTAACGAACTTTAATGCAACGATCAAATGTGACAGAGGCGATATAGGTCACTTACGTGTGTGGACAGATCTCACCTTGGAGATCATTTTGGTTCATTTTATAGAATTTTATATATTAAGGACACCATGAAAGAAAGACTTGTGTTGCTACTGTGATTATTCACTAGTACATCTAGGGTCAATTGAACAAGTTTTGAGAACATTCTAAGTTTTCTAAGAGGTAATAAAATAATTGTATTTTACCTGTTGTTACCTGTTTGTACCTGCATTTTAACAGTTGTAATAGATATGCACATTTTATTGAATTAGTCATAAAATGTGATTTTTAACCTTGAATTTGATACCTAATCCAGCCAGATAATTTTAACATTGGCAAAGTTATGTTGTCTCAAAGTCCACAAGTCATTTTGCTTTACAACTCCAAAGTTACTTTGTGTTGAGGACTCTATGCCTACAAAGTTACTTAGTGATGAAAGGGTTAAATTTCCATGTCATTAACCAAGCCAACTCTGCAAACTGGGGATTCATTTTGGATATAACATTATCAAGTTAAGAAATATTTGAGGTAATTCTGTTTGTATATTTATTCTTCTTTTCTTTATGGGTAAATTCTGTATTATTAATCTCCTTTTTATCGTAATAAACCTAGTACAGTTATAGTATTCTATGTGTATTTATTTTAAAGTCTTCTCAATCCTCTTTTTATTTTGAGATTCTTCCTTTACAAAATAAAGATATGTGAAACTAATTACAGAATTATGAACAGTTTTAGTATAACCCAGTTTTTGTGCATTGGCATACCCTCTGTCAGACTGTCTTTCTATCCTTCTGTCCCTCTTTTTTTCATTCATCAGATTGGGTAGATAGGTAACCATCTATGAGAGGGTAAAGGTTTTAGACCCATTCAATAGGGTCTGTTGCAGGTCAAAGTGCAAACAAATAAAAAATAAAAATTTCAATTGCAGTGACATTTGTAAAAAAATTAATTTCTAAATGAGCACTTATAAGGAATTATCTGTTTATTATGTGGCATGAACAGGTAATGAATGTTGCCTACCCTTAATTCAGATTTGTAGTTTTTCATGACACAAATAATGTTTACACTATCAATTGATCTTATTAGTTACAAAACTAATGTGAAATATATTATTGCAGTTCTGTTTGCATTTGCTATCTACACCACGCCCTCTGTAACTTGTGCCCTGATAACTTATGGACCTATTCACAACACAGGGTCAGGCATGGATCCTACTGGTAGTTTTTTGCTAAAAATTTACCCAACATTTAGACCCTTTCTTTTAACTTGAAAAAAAAATGTGATCATAAATGATAACAAACTTTGATATTGCTTGTTTTATGATACAAAAATGTAAATAGGACCTAAAAATTTCAATCAGGATTATGAAATTGTCAACATTTATAAAGATGTCATAATGTTTTGGACATATTTTTTTCAAAACTACATTCTTATTATACCATAAATAACAATATTTAATAAAGTTTTGGTAAATGAAAATGTCACTTATACCTACTATAAACAGTACTTTAATAAATTAAACCCAGTTATATAAGTTTTTTTTATCAAATGAAATTTGTATTTTATTTATATCTTTTACTTAGGATAAAGTGCAATGATGATGTATTCAAAGGTAAAATGTGTCTATCTACCATAACAGCTATGCCCACAAGCATTCCCCTGAGAACCTAATTAAGTGCCAACCTTGTTTTCATATATGACTTGTGGATGTTTTAATGGTATTGGTGCACAGAGATAAAAGCTGACCTCCATTGTATTATCACGTTAATTGCATCTTTTGTATCAAATGAAGGATGTGAAATAAAAGAAAATTTAAAAGGCATGCAAATTCTATTTGTGTAAAGTCTGACAGCTTTGTTCATATGTCATGTTGACTTATTTCAGTTAATAAATTGAACATTTATGAATATTATTGTGTTCTTAATATAATTAGACTATTTTAACTTAAACTACTCAATCATAAATGTAATCAAAGATAGAAATCAAACCAAGTAAAATGAATACTTCATGAAATAAAGAGCTTTGTTTCACAAATACAGATCATTGTGGAGAATTGAGTTTCAGACAAATCCTGAGTTGGTACTTAAAGATACCTTGAATGATGAGAAGACATTTCAGTGATATTATGGCATCAATATTTTACAAACTGAAAAATAAAAGTATTGAGTTTAAGCATGGACCATTGTTACCTGAAATAAATGTCACCAGTATTTGAAAGAAAGGAATCTTGTTTTATGATATATCAACAGGTAGTCTGCTTCCTTGCTAATCAGCAACAAAATTCAGTGGCACAATACACATGCTGATATGAAGGTTGTTGAAACCAGTTGGAATAATGTTAATGATCTGTCAGATGCAGGAAATGTTGACATACAGAATAATAAACAGCTTCGTTAGAAAAAAAACATTTTTATTGACAAGTAAAACAAGTATTCAGCAATTAAACAGCCCAGTTTCTCTCTCCCATCCTCTTGTGGATTTTGTCCAGCAATTAAACAGCCCAGTTTCTCTCTGCCATCCTCTTGTGGTTTTTGTCCAGCAATTAAACAGCCAATTTTCTCTCTCCCATCCTCTTGTGGTTTTCGTCCAGCAATTAAACAGCCGATTTTCTCTCTCCCATCCTCTTGTGGATTTTGTCCAGCAATTAAACAGCCCAGTTTCTCTCTGCCATCCTCTTGTGGATTTTGTCCAGCAATTAAACAGCCCAGTTTCTCTCTGCCATCCTCTTGTGGATTTTGTCCAGCAATTAAACAGCCCAGTTTCTCACTCCCATCCTCTTGTGGTTTTTGTCCAGCAATTAAACTGCCCAGTTTCTCTCTGCCATCCTCTTGTGGATTTTGTCCAGCAATTAAACAGCCCAGTTTCTCTCTGCCATCCTCTTGTGGATTTTGTCCAGCAATTAAACAGCCCATTTTCTATCTCCCATCCTCTTATGGTTTTTGTCCAGCAATTAAACAGCCCAGTTTCTCTCTCCCATCCTCTTGTGGTTTTTGTCCAGCAATTAAACAGCCCAGTTTCTCTCTTCCATCCTCTTGTGGTTTTTGTTTCTCTCTCCCATCCTCTTGTGGTTTTTGTCCAGCAATTAAACAGCCCAGTTTCTCTCTGCCATCCTCTTGTGGATTTTGTCCAACAATTAAACAGCCCAGTTTCTCTCTCCCATCCTCTTGTGGTTTTTGTCCAGCAATTAAACAGCCCAGTTTCTCTCTGCCATCTTCTTGTGGATTTTGTCCAGCAATTAAACAGCCCAGTTTCTCTCCCATCCTCTTGTGGATTTTGTCCAGCAATTAAACAGCCCAGTTTCTCTCTCCCATCCTCTTGTGGTTTTTGTCCAGCAATTAAACAGCCCAGTTTCTCTCTGCCATCCTCTTGTGGTTTTTGTCCAGCAATTAAACAGCCCAGTTTCTCTCTGCCATCTTCTTGTGGATTTTGTCCAGCAATTAAACAGCCCAGTTTCTCTCCCATCCTCTTGTGGATTTTGTCCAGCAATTAAACAGCCCA
>JAEAOA010002231.1:0-54547 GCA_016746295.1 Potamilus streckersoni
ATTTTGCTGCCCATTCTCAGGATAAATCAATGTTGTTAGACGGAGTTGGCGGACGAATGAGACTTATTGATGCACCATTAGAAAATCTTTGATTTTCCAAAAACATATAGTTTAGGTATTTTCATTAACAATAAGAATCAATTAAAATTAAATGTATATATATATATATATATATATAAATATATATTTTATAATATATATATATATATATAAATATATATATAATAATATATATATATATAAATAAGAGGTTTGGTAAACAAAATGATGTTCTTTTCTATGATCAGTCTCAATGAATTTATTATGCTTGCAGATGTGTTCAGATATGATTTGAGAGGAAATATGACTCAAATTCATTGGAATTACAAAGTGCTCATTGACATCTTGAACTAAAATTCAACTTTGTGATTATTTGTGAACTATTTTCAAAGACATTTTGAATTACATCTCACTGATATTATCAAAACATTCAAGGCTACCTGAACATTAGGATATTCAGAATTACTAAATTTATAAAATGTAAAAAAGTCATCTGTTGTCCTTTTTTGCAATTTGCCTCAGAAGTCCAGGAAGTGAAAATGAGTAAGCGAAGCTAAACGATTTTGGAGAAGTGCACATCTAAAGTGAAGTCATGCTACATACACATAACCCAAATTACACCAATAAATTATACAACAAAATAAAGGGAGCTACAATTCTTTTAATAATACCGGAGATACACGGTCATAGACACTCAGGTAACAGAAGGGTCTGCAAACATTTTGCTTATAGTACTGCTACTGTCAATGCATGGTTTTCTCCATCCCTACTCACATTTCCGTCTGTATTGCAGCTGGAATAAGCATGCCAGAAGCAGGATGGACAGAAAAGGACCTGACTAGATTGCCACGACATCATCCTTTTCCCCAAACACCATGGATGTGTAAGCTCAAAACCCTCCCAGTTGTGACTATAACGGGCAATACCTTACAACTAATAATGTGTTAACTAGTCTATGAAATACCAGCGGGTTTTCTTCTCTATAGTCACCAGGTGAACCCCCTTGCTCACTAAATGGATACCTCCCAAGGTAGGTTAAGGAACTTTCTTTCCATGCAGATCTATGCTGCTTTTCTCTGGCCTGCTACTCTCCATCACTACTTTTCCTTGCGATGGTAACAATAATCTCACTATGAAGACTCGATCCGGTGGGAGTGGTTACGGTTGATCAACACCTGTAGCCTGCTGCCACGAGCCAGGGAGGGCGAACCCTACAAAATTTTGCGACAAAATCGATTAAAGCCTCAAATCCCAAAGACCCCTTCCTACGAAATCCATATTTCCCCCAAAAAAAATAAACCCCCCTTTACAAATGGAGCCTTAGCGTTTTGTCGTAAATAGTTGTCATCACCACCCCAAATTGGCCCCCATTAATTTTTCTCTCGTCGCAAAAATTTGTCATAGCCTCCTGCTGCTGGAAGGATTTCGGGGTTAAATACAAATGTTTTAACCCAATTTTTGACTAATCCAATAGATATGTGGCAGGGTCGTGAAAATTTATTTTTATAAAACCATATGAGATGTGAGCATGAATAAAGAAATTTTTAAACCCATTGAAGTCCTATGGGAACCCATGTCTGCCAAATATTCGTACTATGTGTATCAACGCCATTGAATACAGCAAAAATATTGCAGTTACGCGAATCATTTTTTGAATTTTGAGTGTATCTTTGATGAATTTAAATAAATCATGTTTTTATCCCTCCCTCGGGAAAATATTCTACGGGGTTTTTTTATATCTACATTAAAATTTCGTAACTACAAATTTTTTATGCCCCATCGAGACTTCTCTGAGGTGCATCATCAAATCATAATAAAGTCAATTCATTCCCTTTAAATTTTCGAGCTTTTCTTATAATTTTTACACTTTTTTTTCACCGTTGCATTACGGGGGGGAAACTAAATTAATTTACCCACTTCATAAATCGCTTCAAATTAACCATTGTGTTTTCCCATCCAGATGGCCCGTTTTATAATGGCAGGACAAAAATTACGGAAGCGCTGCGGGGGGTTTTTCCCCCGGTTTTTCCTTTATTTTAGTCGCTACAAAATCAATTATATTAAAACGCTATAAAAATTTTGGGTTTATATTGTTTTAAAATTTAAAAAGCTACTGATAAATGATCAACAACCATTACAACTAAAAACAATGGGACTGCGTTTACTTGAATTGTAACATGTGTAAAAAAAATTTAATTTAAAAAAGCAACCGGGGTGATTTGCCGAAAAATTTGGGAAAGACCCCCGGAACCCAGGGAAAATCCCCCAGAAAAACATTCCTTTAATATCGATTGATGATAAAAATCACCCCGGCCCTGGTGAGTATCCGACAAATGCTTTGTTTGGGGCATGTATGCCATATTTGCATAAAAAGCAAAAATTTGAAACAAAGACAATCGCGGATGTAAAAAAAAATTCAGCGTTAAATGTTTTCCCCGATAAATCTTCAAAAAAAAAATTGGGCTTCAGGTTGGGTCAAATCACTAAAAAAGGCAAATTAGGTTGGGTGCTGGAAATTAAAAACATTTTTTTTTATGTATGGAACTTTTAATTTTCCCCAAAAGGATATGGGGGGGGTAAAAGCAATTAAAAACTCGAAACGCTGAAAAATGAAAAAGTCCACTGCGAAAGTTTGGTTATCCAAACAAGTATATGGCAAATAATCTACCACCGCCTAAACAAAACTTATTTCTTTTTATGTTACCGCCCCAAGAAGTTCTCAGTGATTTATTGTTTTCCCAAATGCCCATGGTTACAAATACCGCAAACTGTATTTTGATTTTGGAGCGATTTAAAAAAGCAGAACCATTGAAAACAAAAGTCGTTTCTGAAAGCGTTTCTTCATTAAAAGGGATTTATGACGAGGTCCTTAAGAGGGCCAAATTTATTACAAGTTGTCCGGGCAAAGAATTTCAGGTGCTGTTCTATCAACATAAAAAACTAATGTTACTACAGGGGGACAACTGCGTTAATTTTGATCAGGCAATTTGTAAGTTTTAAATCGAACCTTGCAAAAACGGTTTTTTGGATTCAATAAAAAAAGAATTCATAAAAAAAAACATCTCGTGAATGGCCAAAAGGGTTTTCCCGGTATAGTTGGCGTTAAATAAGGATTACTGAACTTTTTAATTGAAACCAAATTTGCAAAAAAAAAATATATACCCGAAAACCCACAGGGTTTCCCCAGCCACTTTCAGTGATGTTACTGTGAATTTTTTAAACGAACCGGGAAATTTGAAGGGGGTAAAAGAAGAGCTACACCAATGGAGGTTTACGCAAAAATTTTAACATAACGCGATCAACTGGTAGACCTCCAATTACAGATTGATTAAACCACCACGCTTTTTTTAAACCCCGCGAAAACAAAAGCTTGGGGCGATAAAATTACCCCCATTTGCTTAACAGCTCCGTTCGCTTTTAATCAAACAGTCAACATCACATTGTTTTGACATGACAAACTTTTTTTTTTCTGTTACGGGGGAATTTGTCGATGGTTTTTACCCGAATAGGGGGCCATGCATTATACAATTGCAATGGCGCAGGATTTTCTGTTGCTTTTTTTGCATTTTTCTTCACCCAAATAAAAATTCCGTTGTTTTTTGCCCTGCGTTTAAAACCAGGAGTTTTTTTTATTAAGTGAAATATCAGTGTTATCACGTTTGCATTAAAATCTACGAAAACAACCCTTCGTATTGATTTTCGCGTACCTGGACACTGCGAGATAGACTAAATTTTGACCATTAAATGCGATTATCAATATCCAAAAAATTGTATCCTGGGTAATCCTTTTGCGAGTGTATTGTTTTTTACAAAAAAGGCCCCTGTGATTTATCACGCTAATGCATTTCTCACATTGATATCAATAGCAAAATTTCATTTAACACTAGAATCTTTTCTGTCTCCCCGGAATTTCAACTTAAATTTTCTTTTTTGTGATCCAAATGGTCTAAACAAACGGTACTGGAAACTTTGGGAATTTTTTCTTGTGTAGCTCAAACAATTTTTTCAAAATTTGGTTTACTATTTTCTACTTGTACTACAAAATCTTTTGGGGTTCCCCATTTTTCCCCAAAAAATTTTCTAGTTTCAAAAATTTATTTCACCGCAAAATTCACTTGAATTCTTGGGTTGTAATCTAATTTTTTTTTTAAATAAGTAACTCTCATCGGTGCCTTAGTCAGTATAAATTTTTCTTTCGTAATAATCAAAAACCCTTTTTAACAATTATGTGGCTTCTCCCAAAAATGGTGGGGGTTTCCCATGATCCGCAAATATAATTTTTTGTTTTATTTGCAAAACCCAATAAGAAACATTTTTAATCTTTTAAACGGACATGTTTTCACCCCAAATAAAAACCCGGGGTAAATTCTCACCCATTCGTCGGGATCCAAGCTCGCCTTTGTATCGAAAAAACTATATACGTGCAAGCTTAACATTTCTTTGTTTTATTCTTCGCAGTCTAGGGGTTGGGGGAGTAAAACGGGACGTTCCTCTCGATATATTCTATCACATGGTTTCTTTCCAGTCCACCCCCAACCCTTTTAAAATAACTGTTTTATATCTAAAAAATTGGATCTGATACGGTGGTGCTTTTGACTAGAAAATCCTTCGGATTTTTCATGATAAATTATCTTTTTTTCAGGAAACTGCTTTTAATCCAACCGCTATTCAAAATAATCGCTTTGTTTTTCCCCGTTTAATTTGCCATTTTCCCCCAAGTCTTTTCGCTTTTAGAAAAATTTTTTACCTCTTTGAATATTTTTTATCGACATACATTGAATCAATTAAAAACCTAAGCTAATGGGAAATTTTTTTTTATCATTGCAAATAAATTGATAGATGCATCCCCAGCATAAAACCCCCCAAAATGTAGATATGCAGAGTTTCTCCATCACTGTAATAAAAATTCTCCCTAACTTTGTTTTTTCAAAAAGGTGTTTTACATTTTGCGTATTTTTTTTTCTCTACTGATCATTAAAACGAAGCGTTTTTGGGCACATCTACAAAAATCGTGGGGATGTTTTTAAAAGTTGAATTTTTTTCCACCTTTTTAAAAATTTACCGTTATTTTTTCGGGAGATCGTTTTTTTCCCTATTTCGTGTTTAAAATTATTTTTTTTTGCCCATTTAATGATGTATCCCGTCACATAAATATTTTTTAGACTTATTTTATCTATAAAGACTTTCTTTCGGGGTAACCAACAGGTTTGTTTTAAATAGGGAAAAAACGCTTCGTGAAATAAACAAACTAACATTAATAAAACGCGATCTTTTCAGTGGGGGATGCCCAAAAGTTTAAAAATACCCCCCACGAATCCATATCCTAAAAATTTCTGGATACAGAACGAATAACTGATATATACTTTACATTGTACTTAATTCCCATAGAGCCATGTAAATTCCAAACAGCGGGATTGAACATCCTTTAAAAAAATCTTTTCGTTTTGTTCCAATTTTTTTTTCTTTCTTGAAAATGAGCGCAAGATGGAATTGTAAAACTTTTGTAAGTAACTGTTCGTAATCGTCGGATTTTCCTTAAAAACCCAGCTTTTCACTGAGACTTATTGCTAGTTTTCACCCTATTATTAGACTTTCATTACGATAAAATTTTCCCGTTGGGTTTCCCAAAAAATTATTGAATTGACATTCTTCTCTTAAAAACTATGAAGTAGCCATACTGTACGGGTTTTTTTACAAAAACAGCAAAACACGAATAATCTTTTTCATGAGTTTGCCATCCTTGTAAATTCTTCCTGGGATTACTTCACTGTTCTGTCCGGGGGAATTTGAACCCGCGGATTCCTGCGTTTTTTTTTCAAAAATTTTGATTGGAGCTCCGTTTTTATTGTATTTCGATTCGAAATACTTCGGGGGTTTATCGTTGAAACGGTTATCGGAAATTCAACGTTTTTTTCCAAATTTAGCTTATCAAAATTTGTCCGTTTTTTCCCTTTTACCCCCTTTTATCTATTTTTTTACGTCCAATGGGTTTAATTTATTCCCAGGGAGTGCATTTGTAAAGGTTTTCTATGATATTTTGTACACAATTGGGGGTTTTTTACCATAGTTGACTTTTCATTGTTGAGTTTTCCCCAAAGTCAGGTTTCTTTTTTAAACGGATACACCTATAAAAAATTTCGTTTCAGAATAGTTTTTTCATAGTAGGTTTATCAATTCCTTAACACCCTGGTCTGAATCAGGCTAAAATGCCTTTTTCCCTATTTTTGAAAATTTGGTTCAAACTTGTCTCTTAAACCAATCGCCCGTTTAAAAATTTGTAATTTTTTTCATTTGAGAAAATCCCCGTTTTTCCAAATTGTGATAATATAGCTGCTGTTTCTCTTCATTCTAGCACAACAACCCCATCTTTTTTAAATGGCCCAAAGTGGTGATGCACCACCCGTTTAAATCATTAACACAACTCGTTTTTTTCTAATAGACTTTTTATTTATTCTCTCTTTTGGTACTCTTCGAGGGTTCATCAAGTTTGAATTTTTAATTTTTTTCCCAAGGCTTGATTGCCCATAATCCTTTATTTTCTCATATAAAAAGTCAAAATTTTAAAAGAAAATTTGTTTTTAAAATTCATCAAAAGGGTTGATTTGGTCGTAACCCCAGATAAATGTGTAGAGGGGAATTCTGTGGACCACTTACAAAGGGCAGAAATTTTCGACAGACCCTCCCAGCATAAATTTTGGTGGGGGTGAAGGAAAAAACACAATTATTATCAATT
Organism: Potamilus streckersoni; assembly: GCA_016746295.1. Classification (NCBI taxonomy): domain Eukaryota; kingdom Metazoa; phylum Mollusca; class Bivalvia; order Unionida; family Unionidae; genus Potamilus; species Potamilus streckersoni. The sequence continues at coordinate 6,773 of JAEAOA010002231.1, forward strand.
GGGAGGTAAGCGTTAGAGAATTGAAACGTTTTATGATAAACGAATAAAAAACGCATCATTTACCTAACCATACTCTGTCAAAGACAAAAACAAAAAAAACCCCCCAAGACTACATTAATAAATTTTTAAATAAACAAAAATGAATTAGACAAAAAGTATTATTTTATAAAAAGGGCAAAAAATTAGACCCCCTCCAATACTTTAGTTTGAACATCTGCGAGGGGATGTAATAATCAAGGATTCTTGCAATTTGCTGCTGGAAGAAAGAACTATTACGTTCACAGATTTGTCTATGAAGCATTTAATGGATTGATTAAAGATGGTAATGTTATTGATCATATTGACTCTAATCATTTAAACAACGCGATTTCAAATTTACAATGCATTTCTCAAAGAGTGAATATAAAAAGAGGAAAGACAGGGAAATACTCAAAACGACGCAGGGGAGTTAAATCATTTGATACAACGACGAATGAAGAAAGAGTTTTTCATTCAATGAATGCTGCAGGGAAATATTTTGGAGTATGTAGTTTCTCTATACGAAAAGTTGCTGAAGGGATTTATCAAACAGCTATCTCAAAGAAAAATGGACATAGAATAAAGTTTTCATACGCATGAAATGACTCTCAATAATTACTATTAATGAAATATATTTTTATTCTGCTAAAGCAGAATAAGGTTTTTTAGCAGAATATTTTTTATTTTTTTATTTTGTTCCGTATTTCCGATATTGATAGAACAGTGTTGCCGGATATGTAAATTCGTGCGAGATAAACGTAGAAAACACATGTGAAATTAGATTGAATTAATGATGTGTGATCTCACGTACGTTTTTAATGGTTAACTCGGTATATACGTATCAGGCATGTACGGACCTTGATTTTGTGTTTTTGTTCCTTGTTTTTAAAGACTGTATTGAGAATAGCAGTTAGGGTTTTGTTGGAAAAACCTGTACAGGGTAGACAATTTGACAGAGTTATGTATGGCCGTGAATCCAAATTATTATTACGGTTATTATAAAAATTAATGAAAAAACATAAAAATATTTATTATTATATAACAGCTGTATTCGTTAAAAATATTTTATTCAAGTATTTAGTTTCATTTAACACCATGAAATGTTATTTATTATGTATTTAGTGGTAAAAATAACACATCTACACACTGACACTGCATGATTAGTCACATTATATATAATATGAGCCGTAAAAGTTTGGGGCTTTAAGAACTCCCACGTCATTGACATGGTGTGTGGTTGATTTTTTTCAACTGCAACCATGGTTAATTTCTTGGGTTGCTTTTGTTTGGTAGATTGGGTGTAGTAAGTCCGCCCAGTCGTTTCATGTTTGTATCGTCCTGTACTGTCCCTATCATTCATTCATTGTAAATATTACAATACCTTCATTCAATCATTGTAAATATTACAATACCTTCATTCATTCATTGTAAATATTCATTCATTGTAAATATTATAATGCCTTCATTCATTCATTGTAAATATTCATTCATTGTAAATATTACAATACCTTCATTCATTCATTGTAAATATTCATTCATTGTAAATATTCATTCATTGTAAATACCTTCATTCATTCATTCATTGTAAATATTCATTCACGTACTGTCCCCCCACAACATATCTTCCGGAAGACCTAATATAGCATTTGTTACGTTAGAGCTTCCAATTGGGAGATCTATGTTTGTGGCCCTTGGGCTTATTTAATGCGTGTCCCTCTGGGCCTCTTTGACGTTATTTGGGGCGAAAGAGGTTTCCAAATGAGGCTTCATGTTATATGTTCAATGTTTGAAAAGAAATCACTTGGATTTCACGTCTAATGCCCATATAACCCGCCCTTGAACTCGATTGGGGGTTAGGGTATTGTACAAGTCTTTAATGTATGCCTCCCTTGCCTCGGAACTCGAATGAGGAAGGGACAGGCATTGTATATGTTTTTTTTTGTATGTTGGGAATATGAATATCTTCGATAAAAATATTTTAAAGATAAGAAAATACATTATTAATAATATTCAATAAATGGAATTTCAAGATATTACATCTATCATCACAGAAATATCAAATTTTAGAAATCAAGGAATCGTACTTTCTGAATTTTTAAATGAAGACAAACTTTTGAATGAATTTGAACAAATTGATATACAATTGAAACATGGAAGATATGTTCTACCTAAAATGTATTCACTGATAAAAAGAATCCAAAAAGCAATTAGAAAGAAACTCGGGGAACAGTACCAAGTTCGGTCAGAGATTGCTTTGAAAGTGAAATCTATAAGACGTTTGATTGATGAGTCTGGAAATGCAAGCATTGAAACCCACAATTGAAAAAACGTTAGCATTTCCAATAATGACATCAGAAGCATTAACTACCAGACTAGCCCGTGAGAGGTTAGCATTACTGAAAAAGTTTATACCAATTCGAGATGACGTGCGAGATAAACTACAACATAGACAGCAAGCGCAGACTGACTTTTCTATTGGGAGCGAACAGCTTTTTGCTCCTGTAACTAAAGCCACTAAAGATGTAAAACTTGCAACAGAACGTGCTATACACTGCGACATCCCTAGAAAAGAAGGAACAGTACCTATTATTGATGTACTGGGAAAGATTGCTACAGAGACTGAAAAAACTCAGGAGGGAATAAAACAGCTTTCAGGTGAGTTACAAACTCAGCGAGAAATACAACAATAACCCTGTTGAAGGTGCTAGTGAAATCACTAGTGATTCTGCTAAAAAAATTGTTCCTTTAAACGAGAAATTCACTAATGAAGCTATAGAAAAAATCAGAAAAATTTCAGCAATGAAACATGAAGACTATATAAAATTTGGTGACTTCGCTGTAAAAAGTTATTATAACAGGGGGAAATTTTTAAAAGACGAGTATAAAAAAAAACAATAAAACGAGATGACTGGGTGGATTGGATATATAAAATTAATAAAGAAATCTCCGGCAATTTAAAAAAGGATACATTGAATTACAGAACTTTTAAAATGGGAGTTGATAGGTATGGTATAGAACAACAACAAAAAGAACAACGAAAGAACAACAACAAGGTCGAGGTCGAAGTCGAGGTCAACAATCTCCAGAAATTCAACCAGCAAGTGTTTTAGGAGAGGGTTATGGAAGTTCTCATCATGATTCTCATATATGTCCTAGTAATATCATTAATGATATATCACGCCTTGAGGAAATAACTAATGAAGCATTTGATATTAGCAGAAGATTATTCCAAGTTGGGATAATTGATATTCATACGTATTGAGAACTCTTGGATGAGTTAATGGACGGAATTCTAGGGGAATTTAGTGGTTATTATAGCAATTGAAATTTCTGAAATGCTTGCATTTAGAAATTACAAAGTCATTTCAAATAAGATGATAGTACACTATAATCACGATAAACCAACAAACGTGTATGTAGTAAACTCAAGATTGCCCGTTTATAGGGCATACTATGGAGACAGCCTTGGAAATACCATAGCGGGTTTATTCACAAGAATAGCCCCAAAAGTAGCACCAGTTGCTAAACAATTAGCGATGAAAGCCATTGATGTTATTCGTAATAAAGGAATTGAATTAACGCTGTTGGAGATCTTGCAGGAACGGCCTTTTCTACCGCAAAGAATAGAATAACGTCATTGGTGAAATCTAGATTCGGACGAAAACCACCACAAATGGTTTCAACACCGCTACCTTCAAAAAACAATGATGCCTCAAAGTCGTAAAATGATAAATAACGCAGTGAACAAAAAACTGATCATTCAAAGACTTACCAAAAGTATAAAATTGCAAGTAAAGGGAAGCATCTTGGGGAAATCGAAAAAATGTCAACGAAAAAAAATGATAGATTATTCATTTTTAAAAAAAGATGTTTTTAATAACATGGGATTGAAAAAAACGCTGATCCACGTTTGAATGGCGCCCGGGAAATAAAATGATTTTAAAATAACTATAATACCATCCGCAAGAAGCCCAATCAACGGGGGGGGGGAAAATTAACTTCAAGTTCAAAATCAATAAATATTTTTGCCGTGTGAGGGGTTTTTTTGAAGAAAGGGGAAAATTTAACAAAAGTTGCGCGTACCCATAGGGAAGACCCCAAAAATTTCCAGGGGGTTTTGTTAATAATGGCATTAGCGTATTTTAAAAGTGCAAAATTTTAAAAATTTTGGAAAAAAAATTTAACAATAGATATTCTGATGATTATACAAGGTCGGCTGGTCCGTCTATGATGTTTGCTAAGGATACTTCTTATCATCCTGACCATATTCAGTTTATTAAAGTACGAACTGCGGTAGATACTGCAGAAGTTGATCAACAACTCGCAAATAATCTAGACCGTGAAGTTAGACCAGCCGCTGAATTCGACATTTTAAAATGGGTCAATGGTAATTTCAATCTAGGATTTGCAACACGAAATGGAGCATTGAAAGGAGAGCATCGACGGTTTTCATGTGCAATTCCGTTTCATCACATATTCGGATTCTGTAGAAATGTCAGAAAAGTCATCTATGGAGCAAAGCATACAGTCGTGTTAATGCGAAAGGGGAATGACAATGATGCAATCTGGCGTGCTAATGGTGTTGATGATGGTAAAGTCAATTTAAATAAATTGGTTCTATGGATGTCCGTCTTGACTCCAGCAGTTACAATAGAGCAACAATTACTATCGTTTATGGACACAGGTTGCTAAGTTGGCTAACAGCAAAGACTGATACGAAGCAGGATAATGTAAATGGCACATTTACATGGCACTTAGCATCAAAACAAGGTGTTTCAGCTCCACGTCATATCTTTATAGCGTTACAGGATGCAAATCGAGTGGGTCGTCAATTATCTAGTCATATGATATTTGATAAATTAGGGGTAAGTGAAGTTTCGTTGAGACTAAACGGACAACAAGAGCCAGCAGATTGTACAGCTTAATTATGATAACAACGACGTAGCACGTGTATATCATAGAATATTGTCGTATATGGGTCGTGATCCAAATGTTGATACTGGTTTGCAAATATCGCAAATTGATTTTGAAAAACACTATTTGATTTATTACTTTTCACTGGAACATCTTGACATGAAGAGACAATCTGTTGTTGATATATACTTCCAAGCTCGGGTACAACGCCCTGCTGGTATAGCTAATTATAGAGCAGTTGCTGTCATTCTCAGTGATAAATCAATGTTGTTAGAAGGAGTTGGCGGACGAATGAGACTTATTGATGCACCAGTAGAAAATCTTTGATTTTCCAAACATATAGTTAGGATTTTCACAATAAGATCAATTAAAAATGTAAATGTATATATATATATATATATATATATATATATATATATATATATATATATATATATATATATATATATATATATATATATATATATATATATATATATATATATATATATATATATGTATATATATATATATATATATATATATATATATATATATATATATATATATATATATATATATATATATATATATATATATATATATATATAAGAGGTTTGGTAAACAAAATGATATGTTTCTCTTCTATGATCAGTCTCAATGAATTTATTATGCTTGCAGATGTGTTCAGATATGATTTGAGAGGAAATATGACTCAAATTCATTGGAATTACAAAGTGCTCATTGACATCTTGAACTAAAATTCAACTTTGTGATTATTTGTGAACTATTTCAAAGACATTTTGAATTACATCTCACTGATATTATCAAAACATTCAAGGCTACCTGAACATTAGGATATTCAAGAATTACTAAATTTATAAAATGTAAAAAAGTCATCTGTTGTTCCTTTTTTGCAATTTGCCTCAGAAGTCCAGGAAGTGAAAATGAGTAAGCGAAGCTAAACGATTTTGGAGAAGTGCACATCTAAAGTGAAGTCATGCTACATACACCATAACCCAAATTACACCAATAAATTATACAACAAAATAAAGGGAGCTACAATTCTTTTAATAAAACCGGAGATATACACGGGCATAGACACTCAGGTAACAGAAGGGTCTGCAAACATTTGCTTATAGTACTGCTACTGTCAATGCATGGTTTTCTCCATCCCTACTCACATTTCCGTCTGTATTGCAGCTGGAATAAGCATGCCCAGAAGCAGGATGGACAGAAAAGGACCTGACTAGATTGCCACAGACATCATCCTTTTCCCCAAACACCATGGATGTGTAAAAACCCTCCCAGTTGTGACTATAACGGGCAATACCTTACAACTAATAATGTGTTAACTAGTCTATGAAATACCAGCTGGTTTTCTTCTCTATAGTCACCAGGTGAAGCCCCTTGCTCACTAAATGGATACCTCCCAGGGTAGGTTAAGGAACTTTCTTTCCATGCAGATCTATGCTGCTTTTCTCTGGCCTGCTACTCTCCATCACTACTTTTCCTTGCGATGGTAACAATAATCTCACTATGAAGACTCGACTCCGGTGGGAGTGGTTACGGTTGATCAACACCTGTAGCCTGCTGCCACGAGCAGCAGGGAGGGCGAACCCTACAAAATTTTGCGACAAAATCGATTAAAGCCTCAGAATGCCCAATAGATCCTTCCTACGAAATCTCATATTTCAACCAAAAAAAAAAATAAAGACCCCATTTTACAAATGGAGCCTTAGCGATTTTGTCGTAAATATGTTGTCATCACCACCCTCAAATTGCTGCCAATAATTGCTATCATCTACGTCGCAAATATGTTGTCATAGCCCTCCCTGCTGCTGGAAGGATTTCAGGGTTAATACAAATGATTTAACCGAATATTTGATCTAAGTCCAATACGATATCGTGAGCGAGGGTCGTGTAAATTTATTGTTATAAATCCATGTGGGACTGACTGAGCATGACTAAAGTAATTTTTGAATCCATTGAAGTCCATATCAGAACACCATGTCTGCCAAATATTTCGTAGCGTATGTGTATCAACGCCGTTGAATACAGCAAGAATATTGCAGATATCGCGAATCACTTTTGGAATCTGAGTGTATCGTTGAGTGACATATATCACGTCAGTGTTTTTATGCCTACCTCGTGAAAATATTCTAGCAGGGTTCTTTTGAGTATCTAACATCACATCATCGTACACTACAAGATTGTTTATGTCTCCATCGAGGTCATCTACGCTAGGCGCATCATCAATATCTGTTATAAAGTCGATGACACTTTCACCTTTAATTTCTGATGCATTCTCATTATAATCCTTTAGCACTTCATAGCACCGTTGATCATCTACGGATGGGGCAACTAAATATAATTTATCCCACTTCATAAATCGCATTATCAAATTAAGCAGCAATTGTGTTTTACCCGATCCAGATGGCCCGATTAAAATGGCACGGACAGAATTCGGAAGCGCTGCGTGGTGCTTCACCGGTTCTCTTCTTTTAGTCGCTGAAAAATCAATTGTATTCATAACGCTATATATAAATTATGGATCTATATTGTGTTAAATGTAAACAGCGTACTAGTACAAATGATGCGACGACGACTACAACTAAAAATAACAGATCGGCACTTACTGGTAAGTGTGTAACATGTGGTACAAAAAATTTCAGGTACTGCAATACCGGGTCAACCCGTGGCGAGAGCGGAGCAAGCCCCTGACATCTCCCCCTGTTCCAAAAATCAGTTTAATATCGAAGTCCCCCAATGGGGGACGTATCAGATATTAAGCTGATAAGAACAGATACTTTTTTTTGTTTTTCATAAAATTTTATTGGTGTATATATACATAATAAAAGCTGTAAACCAGCATCAATATGAAACATCACAAAACAATTTTAACTCTATATCAAAACTTGACAACAATCAATAATTATACATGTAATACAATAAATTATCAAGGCTGAGTATGATACAAAATGTAAATTTCGAAAGTGAATATAACACATGTACATAATATATGAACGGTGAATGTAACAGTACAGCACGTGCAGCCACGTGCAAATTGCAAACATGTGGGCAATGTAAAGAGTGATATTTTAACAGCAGCGTTGAAATAACAGTGAAAGGCGAATTTGTGTTGTAATATGAACATAACATTAATTTTCAACAATTGGATATCTACAATGGAATAGTGACATTAATGGACAGTAAAAGGTAAGTTGTTATTTGTGTTATAAAGTAATATCAATTACAAGCTCAAAATTATGTAGCGAACAAAATAGTCCTGCTAAACACCATTTATCAATAAAATGAACAATATTTAATCTCTTAAAGTCAACTTTGATTCGACATTTGAGTCTAGATAGAAAGAAGGATAACAGTGTGTTGCTAGTTACCACTTCTTTATAGTAATATGAACGTATACGTTTGATCCATATTACATACTTGTATTCGGCACATAATAAGAGGCACGAGTCCTCGAATTCAGATTCCGGGAACGATGCTTCCTTTGGAAAAAGACCGAATTTAAGAAAGGTATAAAATGTATTGAAAGAGTTTCCGGATAGTTTCTTTAACCATTTCACAACCAAATGTTGTAGCGGATAGACAATTTTACATTAAAAAAATAAATGATCCACAGTTTCAATATCACCACAAAATGTGCAAAATTTGGATTTAGAAATTCGTTTCAAATACATATTATAATTAACAGGTAGGATGTCATGAATGGTTTTGAAACACACATCTCTAGTGATAGTGATTGGATCTATAAATTTATTATGTAAATTTTTCCAAATATTGGGAAAGTAGAAATCATAGAGTTTTAGGATTTTGGGTTCTAAAATATAGTTTTGAAGTTCTCGTCGATAAATGATTTTAGTGGGGACGTGGCCTAAAGTAATCTCGGGATTATTCTCATGAAAGGATTTGAAAATTGGTATGCACTTTTTATAGAATGATGGTACATATAAGGTATGAGTATATACATTTAAGCCTAAATTAGGGTTGAAAGATCTTAATTGCAACCCTATCCAATACCTTGCAAATAATTTCCATTTGGCTGAATAGCTATCGTTAATTAGTTTTTGTAAATGTTGGATGCGTAAAGCTCTCAGCTTACATTCGAAATGTGTAATGTTTAGACCCCCATCTTCAAGGGAGTTGACACAAACCGCCCTAGCAAGAGGCTCGAATTTTGAATTCCACAGAAATTGAAATATATTTCTATTAATATTAAACAAGGTAAGATAATGCTTAGGTATGTCAATTACGGTTGCAGTATACCAAATTTGGCTACAGGCCAAAAGATTAATAACATGAGATTTGGATACAAGAGATAAATGTCGGCTTTTCCATAGAAATAGTGTTTTTGTGAGTTTATTCAAAACTTTATGCCAGTGATCATCGTTGTTTAAATTGTGGCCAAAGAGGAAACCTACTACTTTTTGTCTGTCTATCCAAGAAATACCAAAAGGGTGATCACTACGTGTACGCCATTTTCCCATGAACATACCGTTAGATTTACTATAATTTATTTTCGCACCAGAGGCACGCTCATACATGTGGGACCAAAACAAATATTGTTGTATTGATTTATCTGTGCAACAGAAACCCGTACTATCATCCGCGAAAAGGGAAATTTTACAGGTTTCTGTTGTACCTGGAATTTGAATGCCGATAATTTCTGAGTCATTACGAATTTTTATAGCAAAAGGTTCATATACATATACTATTACGTATAGAAGAGGAGAAAGACTGCAACCTTGACGGACGCCTCTTGAAATTGCAAAAGGTTCTGAAATAAAATTATTGACTAAAACTGAGGAACTTATGCCATGGTAAAAAATTGTCACCCATTTAATAAAATCTGGGTGGAATCCGAAATTTTCTAAAACTTTTTGCATAAATTTATAATTGACTCTGTCGAATGCTTTTTCTTGATCTAGGTTTATAAATGCGCAAGATAAGTCTTTTTGTTCAATGTAGTCACTAATGTTTCTAATTAAGTGACCGTTATCAAAGATTGAACGACCTTTCACTCCACATGTTTGATCTATGTGTATTATTTTGGACATAACTTGACTTAGTCTGTTAGTAATAATCTTTGATAAAATTTTATAATCTAAATTTAATAGTGAAATTGGTCTCCAATTTTTCATTTTATTAGAATTTTGGGGATCCTTACATAATAGCGTAATGTATGATAATTTTTGCGAATCGCACAAAGTGTTTGATTCAAAAATCAAATTATATAATCGGACAAGTGTATCACTTAAAATATCGAAAAAGGTGGCATAAAATTCTTTAGTTAATCCATCAGGACCATGTTATTTGTTGTTATCCATCGTAGTGATGGATTTCCGAATTTCTTCTTTTGTAATTGGTCCAATAAGAACGTGATTATCTTCTGTTGTTAACTGAAGTAAACCAGTTAGGAATTCATCAATTAAATTCTCATCAATTTCTTCAGCAGTAAATAAGTTCGAATAAAATGTTTCAAAACAATGTAAAATATCAGAACTGGATTTGTATGTCACATTATTGTGTTCGATTTCATTAATAATTTTCTTACAACCATGCTTATTTTCTAGTTGAAAAAAGAATTGGCTGGGACGTTCGTTGTTGTCTAAAATTCTGGCTTTGCTTCTAATTACTGAACCTTTGTATGTATTATATTGTAATTCTTTTAAGTTTAACCGTAATTCTTGTAGTTGGAGTAAATGTTCATCTTTATTGGAGACGTCATATCTCTGTCGTAACAGATGATATTCTTTTTTCAGAGATTTAATTTCTGCAAATTTCAAATTGGAGAATTCTTTAGAGTAGTTAATAATTTCATCTTTAATTTTAATTTTTAAATTATCCCAAAATTCTAATGAAAATTTGTGGTATTTTAATTCTCTATTGATAAGATCTGTAATCAGAGTGTTTAAATTGGTATGGTTTAAATGCGAGTTATTACATTTCCAGTAACCTTTCCCATAAGATAGTGAAGAGTTACCAACTATAGATAAAATTACTGCTTCGTGATCTGATTGGGTAAAAGGAACAATTTGGGTGTCAATAAGAAAATTTGTTATGTTCTTTGAGATATAAAATCTGTCTATTCTGCTAGCTTGTATAGGTAAAGAGAGGTCTTGTACGTTTCTGTACCATGTGTATAGTTTAAGTTTAGTGTTTTGGTTTAGCTTGCGGAAAGAGTCAAATAAATTGAAGTTTGAAATTAATGACTTTAACGTTTGAGTAGAGTTATCACTAAAATTATTTAATTCGCCAATTCTATCTAATTTATGATTTAAAACACAGTTAAAATCGCCGGCTAAAATGATATTACGTTGTCCGGTTAGGTATGGATATAGTGAGTTGAAAAATTCACTTTTGTCAGAGTCAGTGGTGGGAGTATAAATATTAAGTGTTCGGTATGGTGTTTGATTAAAGGTAAAATCTACGGTAACTAGTCTAGCGTCAAAATCAGTATCGAATTTGGAAAATTGAATTTTGTTATTAAAATTAAAAATTGCGACACCACAAGAGCGACTCGAACCAAAACTCCATATTGCATTTAAACATTGTAAGTTTTCTTGTATTTTCAGAGCAAGAGTTTTATTTTCTACATGAGTTTCTTGTAGAAATAAAAGGTCAACGTGATGAGAGTATACCAAGTTTTTGGTTTGATTTCGTAAAGTTTTTGATTTGTATTGGTTCTAAGACCATTGCTATTTAATGTAAGGATATTAATTTGATCCATGGGTTTTTAATTAAGGTGAGGTATGTCCAAAATAAATGAACGATATTCATGTACATGTAAAGTAAACAAGCGCAGTCCCTTCGTGTGGTTTGCATTGCACGAGGTGAACTGGCTTGGGTTGATGGTGAGCGAAACGTTATGTATGCTTACAAGTCTAAGTGACAACAATACATTATAAGGGGAGTGGGTATAAGTAAATGGGTGATTTACAAAATTGAATGAATACAACAATAAATGAATAAAAGAGTATCTAAGAGAGCGACGGAAAGGAGAATAGATAGTTAACAGGTATAATCCTGAAATGAATTTTCCTTTTATCAATCTCATAGTCCATTGTTCGGTCCGGTTCGCCGAATCTGTTCCGTAGATTTCCTTCATTGTCCTTGGACTTTCCGTAATTTGTACAATTGAAATACATTGGGAAACATTATTGATTTCCTGAGATTTCCATCCTGTCTTCGTTTTCATTTAATGACCGGATTCTCCTTTTCCTATTAACTGTTTCCCAGGTTAATGACTCGACATTAAATAAGTCTCTAGTTTCTTCTCCTTTAGCATCACTCAGGGGGTTATCTATTTGGGGGCCTTCATCACTGGTGATGATGTCTATCTCATCCTGTGTTAACACTGGGTTAACTTCGGTGGTGGAGGTAGATGGTGTATTTTTATCCTGATCAGTTTCGACTTGTGGTTCAGAGGTTGCCGGTTTTGCTGATTGAATTGGTTTAGAATTTGCCACAGAGGCATATGTAGCTGATTTCTCTGGGCAATCTTTTCTTAAATGTCCCTGCTGGCGACATCGCAAACAAATTGGCGGACGGCCTTTCATGGTGATCAACATGCCACATTGACCTAGGGATACAATGTGTGGGATGTTTTTTGAATCAAATTCCGTTGTTTGTAGTTTTACAGAGCGCATTCCGTTTAAGGGCATGTTGTCTTTATCAATGATGGTTTTCTCCCGTACAACTTCCAGTACTTGACCAAATGGTTTAAGAACTTCTTTTATTATATCATCATTGATATACAAAGGGAGCCAATGGATACGTAGGTCAACAATCATGTTGGCTAGATATTTGATGTTGTCTACATTTATACTTCTGGCTTGCTCCCTCGTTCGTAAAACAGCATTCCAAGGTGAATTTTCACCTTCTCGATATATTCCTTCGATGTTTGAGGACGAAATACCTGCTGAATTCAAACGTTTCACGGCTTCCTCTTTAGAAATTCTTCCTTCTAGTCGAACGGTACGTTCATAAATATTTGGCATTACAAATGATTTGAGATCAATCTCAAAACGTCGATACATGTTTGAAAAATGAAAAGATCACTATTAAACTCAAATTGAGAAAACACTCGCTTAGTTTAGCAGCTGCTGAGAACAGATACTTTTTTTTTCCATAAAATCTTTATTTCATATTTACATTGTAAAATTTACAATAGATACTATTACAAGAGCACTCATACAAACACTATTGCTCTCCCTCACATTCATAATTCTGCGAATATTTGATGTACAAACATATGTTACATACACATACATATACACACACATACATACATATGCATACCATTGACGTATCACATAAATTTATACATATACATATATACATACATACACATGTACACACATTCATATATACACCTATACACACATATTCACTTACATATACACACATATACATATAATACATACATACACAAACATATATATATTCAAAATCAATAACATACATATTACATACGCATATACTTATATACATTTATATACAACCACATACAAAAACATGACTAACGTATACATATACATATATACATCATATATATTTTTATATACACGTTTAGATGATGTTGTACACAAAAGATTTTTTTTCCATTTTGACATTATATATTATTTGACATTTGTTTAATATTGAAATTTATTATTGTTCCTAAACTTTTTAAGGTGGATTTCAACATTTTGGCTACAGGCTATATGATGAGAGGTAAAAGCATGTACAATCAGTTTTGTGTAGATCGGATAGCAAGTAGTAAGTATTATTCTAGGCTAATATCAATTATTAGTTCAAAATTATGAAGAGAACAGAAGAGTCCAGCTAGACACCATTTATCGATAAAGTGCACAATATTAAGTCTGGAAAAGTCAGCTTTGATTCTACATTTCAATCGAGAAATAAAGAATGATAACAAGGTCTTACTAGTTACCACTTCTTTATGATAATGCGCTTGTAAACGTTTACTCCATATTGTATATTTGTATTCAGCGCATAGTAAAAGGCATAAGTCCTTGAATTCAGGTTCCGGGAAAGAGGCTTCATTTGGGATAAGGCCGAATTTAAGGAAAGTATAAAATGTATTAAAAGAGTTTCTTGAAAGTTTTTTCAGCCATTTGATAATGAGCTTCTGTAGAGGTAATATTAATTTGCATTCGAAAAATATATGATCAGTAGTTTCAATGTTGCTGCAAAAAAGGCATAATTTAGATTTGGATATATGTTTTAAAAACATGTTGTAGTTAACGGGTAAAATGTCATGTATGGTTCTAAAAGACACATCTCTAGTGATGGGATCTAAAATTTTATTGTGTAGGTTTTTCCAAATGTTGATGAAGTTTAAGTCGTATAGTTTGGTTATTTTGGGTTCTAGAAGGTAGTTTCGTAATTGTCTTTGATAAAATAATTTTGTGGGGATTTGACCAAAAGTGAGATCGGGATTATGCTCGTAAAAGTCTTTGAAAATGGTTATGCACTTTTGGTAAAATTCTGGTACATATAATGTATGAGTAAACTTGTTAAGGCCTAAATTAGGGTTGAAAGATCTTAATTGTAACCCGATCCAATACCTAGCAAAATCTTTCCATTTGGCTAAATACTCATCATCGAGTAATTTTTGAATATGTTGTACACGTATTGCCTGTATTTTACATTTTAAATGGGTGATGTTTAAACCCCCATTACGGAGTGTGTTGATACATACGGCTCTAGCAAGAGGTTCGAATTTAGAATTCCACAAAAAAATGAAGATGTTCCTATTGATGATTTTCTCATAATGTTTAGGTAGATCAGTCACAGTTGCAGTATACCAAATTTTGCTGCAGGCTAAAAGATTAATAACATGGGACTTAGAAATAAGAGGAAGATTTCTGCGTTTCCATAGTAATAGTGTATTCGTCAGTTTAGTAACATTTTTATTCCAGTGATCATCATTATTTAAATTGTTACCAAAATAAAACCCTACAATTTTTTGATTGTCAATCCAAGAGATGCCGAAAGGGTGATCACTGCGGTTTCTCCATTTACCCATAAACATGCCATTAGATTTATCGTAATTTACCTTTGCGCCTGAAGCGCGATCATACATACGAGACCAAAATAAGTACCGCTCAATCGATTTGTCCGTGCAACAGAATCCTGTACTATCGTCCGCGTAAAGGGAGATCTTACAGGTCTCTGCTGCACCTGGAACTTGAATACCTATAATATCTGGTTCATTTCGAATTTTAATTGCAAAAGGTTCATACACTATTACATATAAAAGTGGGGAAAGACTGCAACCTTGACGAACTCCTCTGGAAATTAAAAAGGAATCTGAAATAAGATTGTTTACTATAACTGATGAACGAATATCAGTATAAAAAATCGAGATCCATTTAATAAAATCTTGATGAAATCCAAAGGATTTTAACGTTTTTAACATAAATTGATAATTTACTCTATCAAAAGCCTTTTCTTGATCTAAAGATATAAACGCACATGACAGTTCTTTTTGTTGTATGTAGTCACAAATGTTTCGTATAAGGTGACCGTTGTCAAAAATAGATCGACCTTTAACTCCGCATGTTTGATCTATGTGTATTATTTTGGACATAACATTACCAAGTCTATTAGTAATAATTTTTGATAAAATTTTGTAATCTAAATTTAATAAGGAGATGGGTCTCCAATTTTTCATATCACTTGAATTTTGAAGATCTTTACATAATAATGTTATATAGGATAGTTTTTGTGAGTCAGACAGAGTATTTGATTCAAAGATCAAATTATATAAACGGACTAACGTGTCGCTTAAGAATTCAAAAAACGTGACGTAAAACTCTTTTGTAAGACCGTCAGGTCCAGGTGATTTATTTGACTTCATCATACTTAAAGATTCCAAATTTCCGCTTTAGTGATTGGTCCAGTAAGAAAACAATTATCTTCTGCGGTTAATTGAGGTAACCCAGTTAAAAATTCTTCAAATAATTCTTCATCAATTGTTTCAGTGGTAAATAGGTTCGAATAAAAATTTTTAAAACAGTTTAAAATATCAACAGTAGAGTTATAGGTCACGTTATTATGTTCAATTTTAGTGATAGTTTTCTGACAACCCTTCTTGTTTTCTAATTGAAAAAAGAATTGGCTCGGTCTTTCGTTATTATCTAAAATTTTTGCTTTACTCCTAATGACTGATCCTATATATTTTTCATTTTGTAATTCTTTTATAGACATACGGAGTTCTTGTATTTGAAGAAAAAGTTCTTCGTTATTAACTAAGTCATATTTTTGTTTTAGATGTTGGTAATCTTTTTTCATTGATTTAATTGCATAGTTTTTAATGTTACTAAGTTGTTTGGAATATCGAATAATTTCTTCTTTAAGTTTATGTTTTAGCTCATCCCAATATTCTAGTGTGAGGTTGTGATATTTTAGTTCTCTCTGTATTAGGTTAGCAATGAGTGTTTTCAAAGTAGTATGGTTCAAATGCGAGTTATTGCATTTCCAGTATCCCTTACCATATGATATTGATGAATTACATGTGATGGATAAAATTGCTGCATCGTGGTCAGACTGAGTAAAGTTAATTATTGTCGAATTAACGATGAAATCTGCTATGTTTTGTGAAACATATAGTCGATCCAGTCTACTTGCAAGCATTGGTAACGAGGGGTCTAGTGTGTTTCGGTACCATGTATATATTTTTGATGACGGGTTTAATTTCCGAAATGTATCAATTAGCTTGAAGTTAGATATAAGAGTTTTCAAAGTTTGGATAGATTTATCGCTATAATTAGTTAGGTTACCAACTCGGTCGAGATTTGAATTGGTAACACAATTGAAGTCTCCTGCAAGAATGATATTGTGTTGTCCTGTTAGATATGTAAACAATGAGGTAAAAAATTCACATTTCTCCGAATCAGGGATAGGGGCATATATGTTTATAGCACGGTATTGTATATTATTTAATTTGAAATCAACACAAACTATTCTACCGTCAAAATCAGTTTCATATTTTGTAAATGTTATGTTAGGGTTAAAATTGATAATAGCAACTCCAGATGAACGGCTCGAGCCAAAACTCCATGCGGCACAGCAACTTTGTAATTTAGCTTGAATTTTTAAAGTAAGGTTTTTGTTTTCTACATGAGTTTCTTGTAGGAATACAAGGTCAATGTTATGAAACGATACCAAGTTTCTAATTTCGTAAAGTTTTTGATCAGTATTGACTCGAAGGCCATTGCTGTTTAATGTTAGAATGTTAATTGTACTCATATGTTGTTTGTTAATGGGATAGAAAGTGCACAATAAGTCGTTTGTGCACGAGAGGCACAACTACATCGTATAATCTGAACTCGAGATGAGTAAAATTCATTATACATGATAGTATTATATGTAACGATACTGTAGAAAGGGAGGGTGTATACGTAAGGAATAAAATACAATAAATGAAAGTAAGTGAAGGACATGAACAATATATGAATGTGAATGTCATTACTATGAATGTTATACTTGCTGTGAGATAAGGAAAGGGAATATGAAGGATAATATATATGTGAAAAGAATTGCATGTTATGATTAAAAATAAACACAAACCTGAAATCATTGTGACTGAAATTTTAACCAGGACTAGTCCTGAAATATTAAATCCGTTAGACTTAGCCATTGTCCATTTTACTGTCCGTGTGTATGCCGGGTCCATTTCTTTGTATTCATTATCCGTGGGCATTCCAAATTCGTTTTAACGTATTTTCTAATTTGAGGTATAATCAGGAATTTGTTATTTCCATACTTGTATCACTTTTTTCACCATGGCTTCTTTTAGACTTTTTTGATGTTACCACTTGCCATGTGTATGTTTCTAGATCGAACAGTTCTCTTTTATCTGTTTTGGCTTGAGCTGAATCTTCTTCCAAGGTAGGATCTGTTATCTCGTTTTCTTCCTCTTCTGATATTTGTGAGGCGTCTGAAGAAGCGGGCTTGGTGGGGCGATCTTCTGGGTTGCTCTCGTTTGATGCGGGGGTTGATGAGGTTGTAGGTGTTTCTTCTCTTATTTGAGCTGATGGGCTTGGAGTAGGTAGCTGTGGGGCGACACGTCCTTTATTGTTTACTACTGTCGCATAAGTGGCAACTCTGTCTGGGCAGTCTTTTCTTAGATGCCCAGTCTGACGACATTTCAAGCAAATTGGGGGGCGGCCTTTCATCGTTATTAGCATTCCACAAGTTCCCAAAGACACGATGTGGGGGATGTTTCTACTGTCGAACTCCGTCGTACGAAGTTTGACTGTTCGAGTACCATTTTCGACTATTGTATCCTTGTTTAACACTGTCTTGTCTTTGGTAATTTCTAAAATCTCTCCATAATCCTTTAGTACATCTTTGATAATGCTGTCATTTATGAAGAGTGGTAGCCAGTGAATTCGCAGGTCTACAATCAGGTTTGCAATGTATTTTATACCGTCTCCAGTAACTCCTTTGGCTTTTTCTTGAGATCGCAAGACAGCGTGCCATGGAGAGTTTTCCCCCTCTCTATATAGACCTTCTATATCTGCGACACTCACACCTACAGCATCAAGTTTGCGGAGGACGTCCTCTCGTGAAATCCTACCTTCAATCTTGACTGTCCTCAGATAAACGTCTGAATTAACGTATTTCGAAACATTCATATCTATTCGGCGATACATGACGGAAAAATTCCAAAATTTTGCGACAAAACTTGTTGTTTTGAAAAATACTTTATGGCCAAAGTAACGTGTGAGCTGGGTAAACCGCCTAGCTGATCACGGTACTCCCTGATCCAGGTAAGAACAGATACTACACTTTGATCTTAGCCAAAAGGCCGAGAAGCGATAAGAATCCCATCATCGCACAAGTCTTATATATAACATTTTTGAACAAGTCCTAAACTATCTTCTGAACACCCAACCATATCTTTATTTAGACAGATCGGGTGCTATTTTCCTGGCCATATTCTTAACAAGGACACTGCAATCATCGTTCTAATTGTGCTTCCCTTTGCCTGGTATGGTAGTGAGAGAGAATGTCATTTTTAGCGTATTTTAATGCTTCTATAACGTTAGACGCGAGTTCTCTTTCGCAACGTCGGCTACAGAAAATGGCCCCCTTCCAATAAGTCAGCTTCATTCGTTGAGGCGAGTCAAGCAGTTTAGCCTCATGATGTCATCACTGTTCACGATCGATGGACCCAAGCCAGTGTTATTAGAGAGAAGACGAAAGACGTAACTTGACACTGCTATCAAGTAACGCACATTAGGAAATACATTTGAGAAAGTCCCCAAAACAACTCATTTGGGAGACTCGATTTTCTTTTACTCAACAAACCTGCGCATGCAGACTTTCTGAGGATTATACAGCCCCTCACCTTCGATGTAAAGCAGACCTAACCAAACTTGCCATGAACTGATTAACCCATGTCCTCTAAAAAAAAAATTAGACCCAATCAGCAAAAAAAAAAAAAAAAGTCCAATTTTCACCCATCTGCACATGCGCCGGACATGATAGTCTGTCGTAAGCATCCATTCTGACACATATCAAGGCCACTGTGCTGTGTGTGCATACAACGTCTGCCTGAATCATGGGCGGTTGATGGTACTCGATTGGAATTGGCATGAAAACATCGCCCCTTTCAAGTCAAGATTGAGAGAACAGCTGAATGAGTTTCCTAATAATATAAAGAGTACAATAATAAGAATATGAAGAAATCAAGCTCAAGTTCCACAACGTACCTGCTTGGAATAGAAAATAGCCACTCAGCTGTAGAAGGATTTATTCTTTACGGTTGGGGAGTGGGCCAATCCCGGAGGTACTGCAATACCGGGTCAACCCGTGGCGAGAGCGGAGCAAGCCCCTGACATCTCCCCCTGTTCCAAAAATCAGTTTAATATCGAAGTCCCCCAATGGGGGACGTATCAGATATTAAGCTGATAAGAACAGATACTTTTTTTTGTTTTTCATAAAATTTTATTGGTGTATATATACATAATAAAAGCTGTAAACCAGCATCAATATGAAACATCACAAAACAATTTTAACTCTATATCAAAACTTGACAACAATCAATAATTATACATGTAATACAATAAATTATCAAGGCTGAGTATGATACAAAATGTAAATTTCGAAAGTGAATATAACACATGTACATAATATATGAACGGTGAATGTAACAGTACAGCACGTGCAGCCACGTGCAAATTGCAAACATGTGGGCAATGTAAAGAGTGATATTTTAACAGCAGCGTTGAAATAACAGTGAAAGGCGAATTTGTGTTGTAATATGAACATAACATTAATTTTCAACAATTGGATATCTACAATGGAATAGTGACATTAATGGACAGTAAAAGGTAAGTTGTTATTTGTGTTATAAAGTAATATCAATTACAAGCTCAAAATTATGTAGCGAACAAAATAGTCCTGCTAAACACCATTTATCAATAAAATGAACAATATTTAATCTCTTAAAGTCAACTTTGATTCGACATTTGAGTCTAGATAGAAAGAAGGATAACAGTGTGTTGCTAGTTACCACTTCTTTACAGTAATATGAACGTATACGTTTGATCCATATTACATACTTGTATTCGGCACATAATAAGAGGCACGAGTCCTCGAATTCAGGTTCCGGGAACGATGCTTCCTTTGGAAAAAGACCGAATTTAAGAAAGGTATAAAATGTATTGAAAGAGTTTCCGGATAGTTTCTTTAACCATTTCACAACCAAATGTTGTAGCGGATAGACAATTTTACATTCAAAAAATAAATGATCCACAGTTTCAATATCACCACAAAATGTGCAAAATTTGGATTTAGAAATTCGTTTCAAATACATATTATAATTAACAGGTAGGATGTCATGAATGGTTTTGAAACACACATCTCTAGTGATTGGATCTATAAATTTATTATGTAAATTTTTTCAAATATTGGGAAAGTAGAAATCATAGAGTTTTAGGATTTTGGGTTCTAAAATATAGTTTTGAAGTTCTCGTCGATAAATGATTTTAGTGGGGACGTGGCCTAAAGTAATCTCGGGATTATTCTCATGAAAGGATTTGAAAATTGGTATGCACTTTTTATAGAATGATGGTACATATAAGGTATGAGTATATACATTTAAGCCTAAATTAGGGTTGAAAGATCTTAATTGCAACCCTATCCAATACCTTGCAAATAATTTCCATTTGGCTGAATAGCTATCGTTAATTAGTTTTTGTAAATGTTGGATGCGTAAAGCTCTCAGCTTACATTCGAAATGTGTAATATTTAGACCCCCATCTTCAAGGGAGTTGACACAAACCGCCCTAGCAAGAGGCTCGAATTTTGAATTCCACAGAAATTGAAATATATTTCTATTAAACAAGGTAAGATAATGCTTAGGTATGTCAATTACGGTTGCAGTATACCAAATTTGGCTACAGGCCAAAAGATTAATAACATGAGATTTGGATACAAGAGATAAATGTCGGCTTTTCCATAGAAATAGTGTTTTTGTGAGTTTATTCAAAACTTTATGCCAGTGATCATCGTTGTTTAAATTGTGGCCAAAGAGGAAACCTACTACTTTTTGTCTGTCTATCCAAGAAATACCAAAAGGGTGATCACTACGTGTACGCCATTTTCCCATGAACATACCGTTAGATTTACTATAATTTATTTTCGCACCAGAGGCACGCTCATACATGTGGGACCAAAACAAATATTGTTGTATTGATTTATCTGTGCAACAGAAACCCGTACTATCATCCGCGAAAAGGGAAATTTTACAGGTTTCTGTTGTACCTGGAATTTGAATGCCGATAATTTCTGAGTCATTACGAATTTTTATAGCAAAAGGTTCATATACTATTACGTATAGAAGAGGAGAAAGACTGCAACCTTGACGGACGCCTCTTGAAATTGCAAAAGGTTCTGAAATAAAATTATTGACTAAAACTGAGGAACTTATGCCATGGTAAAAAAATTGTCACCCATTTAATAAAATCTGGGTGAAATCCGAAATTTTCTAAAACTTTTTGCATAAATTTATAATTGACTCTGTCGAATGCTTTTTCTTGATCTAGGTATATAAATGCGCAAGATAAGTCTTTTTGTTCAATGTAGTCACTAATGTTTCTAATTAAGTGACCGTTATCAAAGATTGAACGACCTTTCACTCCATATGTTTGATCTATGTGTATTATTTTGGACATAACTTGACTTAGTCTGTTAGTAATAATCTTTGATAAAATTTTATAATCTAAATTTAATAGCGAAATTGGTCTCCAATTTTTCATTTTATTAGAATTTTGGGGATCCTTACATAATAGCGTAATGTATGATAATTTTTGCGAATCGCACAAAGTGTTTGATTCAAAAATCAAATTATATAATCGGACAAGTGTATCACTTAAAATATCGAAAAAGGTGGCATAAAATTCTTTAGTTAATCCATCAGGACCTGGTGATTTGTTGTTATCCATCGTAGTGATGGATTTCCGAATTTCTTCTTTTGTAATTGGTCCAATAAGAACGTGATTATCTTCTGTTGTTAACTGAGGTAAACCAGTTAGGAATTCATCAATTAAATTCTCATCAATTTCTTCAGCAGTAAATAAGTTCGAATAAAATGTTTCAAAACAATGTAAAATATCAGAACTGGATTTGTATGTCACATTATTGTGTTCGATTTCATTAATAATTTTCTTACAACCATGCTTATTTTCTAGTTGAAAAAAGAATTGGCTGGGACGTTCGTTGTTGTCTAAAATTCTGGCTTTGCTTCTAATTACTGAACCTTTGTATGTATTATATTGTAATTCTTTTAAGTTTAACCGTAATTCTTGTAGTTGGAGTAAATGTTCATCTTTATTGGAGACGTCATATCTCTGTCGTAACAGATGATATTCTTTTTTCAGAGATTTAATTTCTGCAAATTTCAAATTGGAGAATTCTTTAGAGTAGTTAATAATTTCATCTTTAATTTTAATTTTTAAATTATCCCAAAATTTTAATGAAAATTTGTGGCATTTTAATTCTCTATTGATAAGATCTGTAATCAGAGTGTTTAAATTGGTATGGTTTAAATGCGAGTTATTACATTTCCAGTAACCTTTCCCATAAGATAGTGAAGAGTTACCAACTATAGATAAAATTACTGCTTCGTGATCTGATTGGGTAAAAGGAACAATTTGGGTGTCAATAAGAAAATTTGTTATGTTCTTTGAGATATAAAATCTGTCTATTCTGCTAGCTTGTATAGGTAAAGAGAGGTCTTGTACGTTTCTGTACCATGTGTATAGTTTAAGTTTAGGGTTTAGCTTGCGGAAAGAGTCAAATAAATTGAAGTTTGAAATTAATGACTTTAACGTTTGAGTAGAGTTATCACTAAAATTATTTAATTCGCCAATTCTATCTAATTTATGATTTAAAACACAGTTAAAATCGCCGGCTAAAATGATATTACGTTGTCCGGTTAGGTATGGATATAGTGAGTTGAAAAATTCACTTTTGTCAGAGTCAGTGGTGGGAGTATAAATATTAAGTGTTCGGTATGGTGTTTGATTAAAGGTAAAATCTACGGTAACTAGTCTAGCGTCAAAATCAGTATCGAATTTGGAAAATTGAATTTTGTTATTAAAATTAAAAATTGCGACACCACAAGAGCGACTCGAACCAAAACTCCATATTGCATTTAAACATTGTAAGTTTTCTTGTATTTTCAGAGCAAGAGTTTTATTTTCTACATGAGTTTCTTGTAGAAATAAAAGGTCAACGTGATGAGAGTATACCAAGTTTTTGATTTCGTAAAGTTTTTGATTTGTATTGGTTCTAAGACCATTGCTATTTAATGTAAGGATATTAATTTGATCCATGGGTTTTTAATTAAGGTGAGGTATGTCCAAAATAAATGAACGATATTCATGTACATGTAAAGTAAACAAGCGCAGTCCCTTCGTGTGGCTTGCATTGCACGAGGTGAACTGGCTTGGGTTGATGGTGAGCGAAACGTTATGTATGCTTACAAGTCTAAGTGACAACAATACATTATAAGGGGAGGGGGTATAAGTAAATGGGTGATTTACAAAATTGAATGAATACAACAATAAATGAATAAAAGAGTATCTAAGAGAGCGACGGAAAGGAGAATAGATAGTTAACAGGTATAATCCTGAAATGAATTTTCCGTTATTCAATCTCATAGTCCATTGTTCGGTCCGGTTCGCCGAATCTGTTCCGTAGATTTCCTTCATTGTCCTTGGACTTTCCGTAATTTGTACAATTGAAATACATTGGGAAACATTATTGATTTCCTGAGATTTCCATCCTGTCTTCGTTTTCATTTAATGACCGGATTCTCCTTTTCCTATTAACTGTTTCCCAGGTTAATGACTCGACATTAAATAAGTCTCTAGTTTCTTCTCCTTTAGCATCACTCAGGGGGTTATCTATTTGGGGGCCTTCATCACTGGTGATGATGTCTATCTCATCCTGTGTTAACACTGGGTTAACTTCGGTGGTGGAGGTAGATGGTGTACTTTTATCCTGATCAGTTTCGACTTGTGGTTCAGAGGTTGCCGGTTTTGCTGATTGAATTGGTTTAGAATTTGCCACAGAGGCATATGTAGCTGATTTCTCTGGGCAATCTTTTCTTAAATGTCCCTGCTGGCGACATCGCAGACAAATTGGCGGACGGCCTTTCATGGTGATCAACATTCCACATTGACCTAGGGATACAATGTGTGGGATGTTTTTTGAATCAAATTCCGTTGTTTGTAGTTTTACAGTGCGCATTCCGTTTAAGGGCATGTTGTCTTTATCAATGATGGTTTTCTCCCGTACAACTTCCAGTACTTGACCAAATGGTTTAAGAACTTCTTTTATTATATCATCATTGATATACAAAGGGAGCCAATGGATACGTAGGTCAACAATCATGTTGGCTAAATATTTGATGTTGTCTACATTGATACTTCTGGCTTGCTCCCTCGTTCGTAAAACAGCATTCCAAGGTGAATTTTCACCTTCTCGATATATTCCTTCGATGTTTGAGGACGAAATACCTGCTGAATTCAAACGTTTCACGGCTTCCTCTTTAGAAATTCTTCCTTCTAGTCGAACGGTACGTTCATAAATATTAGGCATTACAAATGATTAGAGATCAATCTCAAAACGTCGATACATGTTTGAAAAATGACAAGATCACTATTAAACTCAAATTGAGAAAACACTCGCTTAGTTTAGCAGCTGCTGAGAACAGATACTACACTTTGATCTTAGCCAAAAGGCCGAGAAGCGATAAGAATCCCAACATTGGACAAGTCTTATATATAACATTTTTGAACAAGTCCTAAACTATCTTCTGAACACCCAACCATATCTTTATTTAGACCGATCGGGTGCTATTTTCCTGGCCATATTCTTAAAAAGGACACTGCAATCATCGTTCAATTTGTTCTCCCCTTTGCCTGGTATGGTAGGGAGAGGGAGGATGTCATTTCTAGCGTATTTTAATGCTTCTATAACGTAAGACGCGAGTACTCTTTCGCAACGTCGGCTACAGAAAATGGCCCCCTTCCAATAAGTCAGCTTCATTCGTTGAGGCGAGTCAAGCAGTTTAGCCTCATGATGTCATCACTGTTCACGATCGATGGACCCAAGCCAGTGTTATTAGAGAGAAGACGAAAGACGTAACTTGACACTGCTATCAAGTAACGCACATTAGGAAATACATTTGAGAAAGTCCCCAAAACAACTCATTTGGGAGACTCGATTTTCTTTTACTCAACAAACCTGCGCATGCAGACTTTCTGAGGATTATACAGCCCCTCACCTTCGATGTAAAGCAGACCTAACCAAACTTGCCATGAACTGATTAACCCATGTCCTCTAAAAAAAAATTAGACCCAATCAGCAAAAAAAAAAAAAAGTCCAATTTTCACCCATCTGCACATGCGCCGGACATGATAGTCTGTCGTAAGCATCCATTCTGACACATATCAAGGCCACTGTGCTGTGTGTGCATACAACGTCTGCCTGAATCATGGGCGGTTGATGGTACTCGATTGGAATTGGCATGAAAACATCGCCCCTTTCAAGTCAAGATTGACAGAACAGCTGAATGAGTTTCCTAATAATATAAAGAGTACAGTAATAAGAATATGAAGAAATCAAGCTCAAGTTCCACAACGTACCTGCTTGGAATAGAAAATAGCCACTCAGCTGTAGAAGGATTTATTCTTTACGGTTGGGGAGTGGGCCAATCCCGGAGGTACTGCAATACCGGGTCAACCCGTGGAGAGAGCGGAGCAAGCCCCTGACATCTCCCCCTGTTCCAAAAATCAGTTTAATATCGAAGTCCCCCAATGGGGGACGTATCAGATATTAAGCTGATAAGAACAGATACTACACTTTGATCTTAGCCAAAAGGCCGAGAAGCGATAAGAATCCCATCATCGCACAAGTCTTATATATAACATTTTTGAACAAGTCCTAAACTATCTTCTGAACACCCAACCATATCTTTATTTAGACCGATCGGGTGCTATTTTCCTGGCCATATTCTTAACAAGGACACTGCAATCATCGTTCTAATTGTGCTTCCCTTTGCCTGGTATGGTAGTGGTAGTGAGAGAGAAGGAAAACCAACAATAAAATCTTAAACATTAATAAGGCAAAAAAAAAAAAAAAATATAAAAAAAAAAGTCATCACAACAGCAGCAGAGAAGCGTAAATTGAAATCAAAGCCATCTTTGCAAATTCATTGAATCAGTTCCTTACATGAAACGATAGAAAACCTAATCAAGAAGACATAACGATTCAAATAAACTCTACAACGAAAAAATCAAGTTAATCTACTAAAAAATACATCATTGCTAACTCTGTCCTACGTGGTTGGACACCTACCCAACGACGTGAGTAGAACCACAACCATGAATAAATTAAATGAACCAAAGAGAAATCATTTACTACAATGAACACTGAATATTCAAACCAGGAAAAAATTACATGCCAATTCTTCGTCTTACAACAACTATCTTGAACAAGTCTTTTCCATTGGTGTAATTGCAATCAAAGCTCAATCGCGAATTTCTCTTCTGATGAAAAAATGCATTTTAAAACATTCGTTAGATTCCTTCCTCGATAAAGTCGAAGAAATCGTCATAAACTTCTACATGCAGGTTTTCACCATGTACAAATGGACATCTTAATTAAAACAATCACTTAATGGATTCAGTAGCAACAATTTAGAAGCATAAACTATTGGAGAGCGATTTTCTTTAAAACACCGCCAGAATTAGATTTAAACAACTTCAAACCCATAACATTGCTCAATTTTCTCAATCAAACGCATCAGCAAAAAATAAACACATTACAGGAAACAAAAAAAAACAATTACAAGACGCAACATATTGATACTTAACGAAAAAAATGGAAAGAAAAAACATTAGAGAAACATTTAACCTGATATGCGCATTAATAGTACACATGAAAAAATAAAGCAAGTAAGAGAAAAACCCAAAAGCATTTACGTGGAAAGGAAATTGCACAATCAATCAATTAGAAAGCGATGCTTCCTAATTAAATACGTATAAATACAATCGGAAATCAATACCGTTGAAAAGATCATCTAGAAAGAGTTAATAGATGGAGTGCAATCGATTACCAATCAAGAACGTAAAAAATGCAAGCTAACTCTTTAAATCATAAGAATCAATCCAATGGACTAGTAACGGAAAAGTCTATTTAACTACAAGCCAAACGTTAAATCCTATCAAAGTCTTTAAACGGTTATAAGGCAATATTCTAAACGAACTTTATCTTTCAAACGCGTGTTCTGGTTATTAACAGTACATTTTCTAATGTGAACCAGTCCTTATAAGAGACCATTTTTATATAAGTATAACTTTAGAGCGTTCTTGCCTCTTGCAATAAGCCACATCTTAATATTCATTCCTAGCAATGAGATAAAGAATTTGTAAAAACCAAAGCAGTATTACAAATTCACAAACATGAAAACAACTAATTGTGAAAAATCACAAACAAATCTGACCATTGATAAAAAAACCTCAAAACATAATAAACCTACTAATAAAAACAAATGTGCAACCTAACCGTAAAATTATCCAAGCAATAAAAATAAAGCAAAATAAAAAAAAAAGTAATAACACTCACTGCCGCAGACCTCATAAACAATCAAGCATTGAATAAATATCAAAATAACAGTGTTACACGTTGAGCAAAAAGCCCTAATTAAAAATAATTTTCCAATAATGAAATGTAAAGTATAAAAAAGAATCAACAATGCAGACCTGCTGATAACAATACCACATCATTTAAATTTTATTCAGGTGGAGGGCCAATCCGAGTTAGAATACCGGGTAACCCATGAGAGACGAATCCCTTGCACTCCCTTAAAAATTTTTAATATCAATCCCCATGGGAATTATTTTAAGTAAGAACATCACATTTCCTTAGCAAAGCGGAAAAGACCCATACAAAGCTTAAAATTTGAAAGCCACATATTTGAACCAGATTATTTTTGAGAATGGGTTAATTCCTCATGTTTAAGCATAAAGTTAAGATTACACAGCCTAAGTTATTAGAAGATTACATTACTAATAAAACAACCAGTCATTTTCAATTCGCAGAAAATACCTCAAATAACTACATTAATACTTCATTTCCCTCATGAAAGATGACCAAAATATAAAAAACATATTAACTACTACCAATAACATAGAAACTTAGAAATCAAACATTAGTCTTACTCTTCAGAAAGCGATAAATTAATTATCCCCAGTCATGAAGAACGAAACTGCAAGATAAACACCTAAACATTCCTGCAAAAAATAAAAAACATGAAAAATCATTCACATTATTACTAAATCCGAAGAGATCTAGATAAGCAAATCTTGCAATCACTGCTTCAGCTCTTTAATATGATCGGAGAATCGCTTAAGTTAAATGAATGGTAAAATCCAATAAATAAAAAGGAAACATAGTAGATAATACCAGTTCAAACACTCTTGAAGATACCACAGCTGAAATATTAGTGGATCAACAGGTCATAGGTACTCTGATGAGCAAAGCAAATACCCTTTCAAAATATTTAAAATTCACCAATGCTAAAATTAACAATATTAGACCATTTTAACAAAAGCGAGCATTTGATCTATTACACACTGAATAAAGGCTTTACACTAAGTTGATGACCACTATTTACTAAGCATCTAAAATCCAAAAAAGCATCATTCAATGGTATTCCTTAGCCTAGAGGCAGCAATCATTTTAGCATTAAGATGCTATAGTACCAACTTAACTGAAAAAAAACCAAAAAATTAATATTACAATAAAAACTCATTACATTCATCAACCCAAGCCTTATGATAAACAAAATACTGAAGTTCCATTACCAATAGGAATGAGATGAAATCCAAAAAGAGAAACATTCAATCATCACTTCAAATGGTAATAACCCGTGAAATCATAACAACCAAGCACAGTGTAACATCTCAAAATACCGGATGTAAATGAAGAAAAAACATAAAAAAAATAAAAGACAACAATATTAACACGTCATCAATTAAAGTCAATTTCACACATCCGTATGGTGTATGTAAATCACTTACTTGCGTTGGAGTCCAATGCGAAACATCCTTATCATGAAGACCATATCCCCATCAAAAATAATATAGAATCACACGGACATTCACTACTATGAAAGAAAAACATACTGAAAGGAATCAAAGATTCATTAAGTCAATTAATTTGACCATTTTAACAACCACATCCCCTTTTAAACTAATTATGAGCCATGACATGAATTACTGAAAGAAAATTCCCTTGATTTACAACAAGAAATAATATCACACAAATAAATAATTGAATCCAAAACTCTTACACACCTTTTAATAACCAGTGCTTTTTCATGCCTAGGAGGAAATGAATGAGACCCATCATGCATTAAAGAGAAAAGTACTATAGTAATATCTAAAATAAAGAATCTTTCACCTCAAGAAGTCCCAAAACTTCAGTATTATGACTGCTAAATTCCGACAATCAGCATATTACGATGGAAGCATAACTACTTCATATCAATACAATGGACACATTGGAGTACAAAAAATAATAGATACTCAATCTACTAATAACTGCGTAATTCACTTTAAGCAACACGTTGGATATCCACAATACTGCCAAGATATACCATACGAAAACCCAATCGTAAAAAATCAAGTAATGATGAACATTAAAGAATTGACTATCAGAACAACCTTGACCTTAGCAAAGTATGACCTCTAGATACTTCTGAGATAACGAACGCATATCACCTGAATCAAATCAACAAGTCTAAATAAATAATAAAACGAATATGAAAAACAAAAGTCAAATTTGATGAAATCTACAAGATATCTTTCAATGACCCTGTAGATCAATCCTCAACGTTGACTGAGCCTACATCCCCTGTTCCAAAAATAAAAATGACCCAAAGTACTTAATTACTATAGAAAGCAACATATTAGAAACCAGTTCAAAAACCCTATCAAATTTATGACTTTTGAACAGCTTCATCGAACACAACTACTATTTAACCAGTGCATAACCGAATTTAACAAGAACAGATAAAATTAAATACATTTCTTTAGATGAAAGCTAATTAGATTTAATTCATAACGTAGCGATGATGCAACTGCAAAAAAGCTCTCCAATCAGCTCAAATACTTTACATTGTCAAGCCAATCTAACAATAAAAAAAAGCAATGCACTTTATCAGTAACGCAAAGTAAATACATTTAATAAACCCAAAAAACTCTTTGGAATCAATTCTTTTACTAAAACCTGCGCCGATTGAGGTATCCCAACACACCTTCATAAAGAACCTAACCAATGGCAAGGATATTAACCATCCAAAAATTAATATGAGCAAAATACAAAAATAAAAAAAAAAAAAAAAACAAACATCAATTTGACCTTACAGTCCCACTGATCGATAGCACCACTGACATATCAAGCAACGACTTTATACATCTGCCAATAAAAGTGGAAACGAATGATGTAAAAAACGCCCCTTTTTCATCAAATACGCAATAAGTTTCCTAACATAAAATCAAAAGAGTGAAGAATAGCTATTCCAAAGACTTTGAAAAAGAAGCACTCATGAAAAGGATATCCTTACGTTGAAGGGAACCGAGTTACTCATAACGTCAACGTGTGAGACGGACAAGTCTTCACCGTTCCAAAAACATTAATACAAGTCCCTCAATGGGGGTAATTAATGCAAGAATGATACCATTATTTCCAAAAGCAAAGATAAGAAATCCTCACTCCAACAAATAATAAAAATTCAAACAAGCCTTAAACATTTCTAACCAACAACTTTATTTAGACCATCGGGCTATTTTCGGCCATCCTTAACATGACACTGCAACTATTCTAATTGTGCTTCCCATGCGTTATTAGAGAAGTGACATTTTACTATTTTAACAAAAACAGTAACCGATTCCTTTGCAAGTCGGCACAAGCCTTCATAATCAGCATCTCATTGAGCATCCTTTACTATGAGCAGGATGCCAGCCAATTAAAGCCAAATTAACTTCATGTCAAGAATAGGATACTTTGAAGTCCAAAACAACTCATTGAACTGTCTTATCAACAAACCTCGCAGCAGATTGTTTACAGCCCTCTTCGATGAAACAGCAACCAAACTTGCAAGGTGATTACCATGTCCTAAAAATTAAACCCAATACAAAAAAAAAAAAAAAAAAAAAACAACCAATTTACCATTGCATGCCGGACAATACTGCGACATCCTTTTGAAATATACCACTCTGTCAACTCACTCTGATAGGCGTCTTGTATCTGGAATCCGAAAAAACCTATAATTGACAGAAAGAAAGTTTCCATAAGACATATAAATGAAAATATCAAGTCCAAACGTCGTAAAATGCCATGCGTAGTTTATTCTTTACGGTTGGATGCAACCCGGATAAACCGTCAACAGAGAGCGAGCAACCTAATCCGCCAAACTTAATAAACCCATGGGATTCATAAGCTGAGCAATCATTTAACAAGCGAAAGCGAAACCCTCCCAGTAAAAACATTTACAATCAAAAACCACATATATTTAACCTCGTGCACGGCAATCCAACACTAATATTCATGTCCTTTGCCTATAGGGTCATTTACATATCTAAAGTAACGCGTTTCCATGTCGAGTAAAGAGTCATTAGCATAGATTTAGCCAGTTACTCGTGCCACGTATGAACACATGAGCTCAATACCATGAAAATAAACCAAACTTAATTCTTACCACACCTGCCACAAGGAAACCTCCTCGAAATACACTAGTTACCCTAAATAACCAAAAAAAAAAAAAAAAAAAAAAAAAAAAAAAAAAAAATTCCCATAAGCATATCTCAATCCTCTACTCACCCTGCTGGCACTCATCTAATCTGGCGGTTACGTTTGATCATGATGTCCCTTCAGCAATGGAAAGAAGAGTCCAAAATTAAGTACAAATAATAAAGAAACATATACAATATTGGAAAGAAAAAACATGGAAGGATTTTCTTTACTGGATGGCCATCCGGTCTGAATACCGGCCACCTGGAGGAGCGACCACCAAACTTCCCCCTTACCAAAACTTTAAATAACCCAATGGAGAAAAAAAAAAAAAAAAAAAAAAAAAACATCAATTTCCAGCCAGGCGAAAACTTCGACACCTTTAACATATTTAGACACTACTGTTATAACCCAATACGTTTGCTGACGTTAAATCCTGACATCCTTTAACAGGAGACAACAGCTAATGGTTCTTTAGATAGTATAAGAGGAAATCAATAGTCCATAAGCTCAAAGAAGCATTCTTGAAGTTTACTAATGGCTCCAATCGATATCATACGTACCGGACAGGAGACCGACATGGCCCAAATCTTTAAAGAAGCCTGTACATTAAGAAGACAATAAACTTTAAGCCCAAACAACGGAAACATCTATCAACAACGCTATTTAATTAACAGCCAAACATCGAAAAACAACAATAAACTGAATTAGCCATTTCTAACCAGAAAAAATAAAAAAAAAAAAAAAAAAAAAAAAAAAAAAAAAAAAAAAAAAAAAGTCAATTTTACCTCTGAATGCGCCGAATTCTTTCGTAAGCACATTCACCTATAAGGCCACTTGCATTGGGTGATACACATTGCCTATCATGGGGGTCTGTACTCGATGGAATCGGCATAAATCGCCCCTAAGTAATTGACGAACAGCTGATAGTTTCCAATAATAAAAGTAGTAATTAAATATAAGGAAAACTCATTCACAACGTACCTGGAATGAAAATAGCACTAGGTAGAAGTTATTCTTCGTTGGAGGGCCAACCGCAGGTACTGCAATACCGGTCCCCTGAAACGGACAACCCCTGACATCTCCCCTCCAAAAACATTTAATAAGAATCCCCAATGGGGACTACATATAGCGAAAGAACGTACTACACTTTGCTTAGCAAAAGGCCGAGGCGTAGACATCATCATCTATATGAGTTCATTTTTGAACATGCCAAAACTTCTCAACACAATATTTTTAGCACATGGTGCTATTTTCTGGCCATTATTAAAAAGAAACAATCACGTTCAATTGTGCTTCTTTGCATGATAGGTAGTGAGGAGAGGATTCATTTTTACGATTGGATGTCTATAACGTAGACGCGGTCTCTTCGCAACTCGGAAGAAAATGCCCCTTCCATAAACTTCATTATGATAAGGAGTGACCAGTTACATATAGTCAGAACATACCAAGTCATGTTATAGGAAAGCGAAAGACTAATTACCTGCCAAGTCACAATAATACATTTGGAAAGTCCCAAAACAACTCATTTGGAGACTCGATTTTCTTTTACTCAACAAACTCCTGCCAGATTTGTGAGGATATATAGCCCTACCTTCATGGAAAGAGACTAAAATTGCCAGTACGATTACCATGCCTCTATAATTAACCCATCAAGAAAAAAAAACAAGCAACAAAAAAAAAAAAAAAAAAAAAAAAAAAGAAAGCAATTTTACCCATCTCACAGCGGACAATAGTTGTTTAAGCACATTGACAAATAAGGCACTGTTCATTTGCATAATCATCTGCGAATCTCGACGGTCTTGACTCGATTGATCTGCATAAACTCGCCCCTTTCAATCAAATTACAGACACTGAATGGTTCCTAATAAAAATGACAGTATATAATAAGAATCAATAATCCACAACGACGCATTGAATAGAAAAAGCCATACATAAAGGATTTATTCTTTCGGTTGGGATGGCCAATCCCGGATATGATACGGTCACCCTGGAGAGAGCGAGCAAGCCCTGACATCTCCCCCTGTCCAAAATAGTTTAATATCGAAGCCCAATGGGGAACTATCGTTTAAGCTAAAGAACAGAACACATTTGATTTCCAAAACAGAGAATAAGTCCATCATCCAAGTCATATAAACTTTTGAACAGTCCAACACTCTGAAACAACATATCTTTAGTTAGACCGATGGTCATTATCCGGCCATATTTTAACAAGACACGCAACACGTCTAATTGTCTTCCCTGCCGGTATGTAGTGAAGAGATGGATTTTTAGATATTAATGCTTAAACTTAACCGGTTTTCTTTGCAAACGCCGGCTAAAAATGGCCCCTTCCAAAGTCAGCTTATTCATTGAGGCAGTGACGCAGTTTAGCCTCATATGTTCACGATCGATGGACCCAAGTCAGTGTTATTAAGGAAGACGAAAGACTAATTGACATGCTATCAAGTACGACAATAGGAAATACATTTGAAAAGTCCCCAAAACAACTCATTGGAGACCGATTTCTTTTACCAACAAACGCGCATGCAGACTTTTAGATATACGCCCTCACCTTCGATGGAAAGCAGACTAACCAAACTTGCCAAGGACTGATTAACCCATGTCCTCTAAAATAAACCCAAACAAAAAAAAAAAAAAAAAAAAAAAAAAAAAAAAAAAAAAAAAACATCCAATTTTCACCATCAAATGCCCGGAAGATATCTGTCGTAGCATCCATCTGACACTATCAGGATGTGCGTGTGAGCAACAATCTGCCTGAATCATGGGCGGGTCTTTACTCGATTGGAATCGGCATGAAAACATCGCCCTTTCAAGTAAGATACAGAACACTGAGAGTTTCCAATAATATAAAGAGTACAGTAATAAGAATATAAGAATCAAGTCAAGTTCCAACGACTGCTTGAATAGAAATGCCCCGCTGTAGAAGGATTTATTCTTTACGGTGGAGTGGCCAATCCAGGATGCAATACCTCAACGTGAGAGCGGAGCAAGCCCTGAATCTCCCCGTTCCAAATCAGTTTAATATGAAGTCCCCCAGGGGGAGTATCAGTATTAAGGGTGATAAGAACAGTACTACACTTGTCAGCCAAAAGGCGAAAGCGAAAATCCCTTCGCACAAGCTATATATACATTTTGAACAGTCAATATTCTGAAACCAACATATCTTTATTTGACCATGGGGCATTCTGGCCATATTCTTAACAAGGACTGAATATCGTTTAATTGTGCTCCTTTGCCTGAGATGAGAGAGAGGATGTATTTTTAGCGTATTTTATGCTTCTAACTAGACGATTCTCTTTGCAACGTCGGTACGAAATGGCTCCATATAGCTATCTTAGGCGTGTGACGCAGTTTCTCATGAAGTCACGATCTGGACAGTCAGTTTATTGAGGAAGACGAAAGCTTAACTTCATGATCAGTACGCACATAGAATACATTGAGAAAGCCCAAAACTCATTGGAGACTCGCTTTCAACAACGCGCATGCAACTTTGAGGATATACAGCCCCTCACCTTCGATGGAAAGCGACCTACCAAACTGCCAGGACTGATTACAGCCCTAAAATTAAACCAAAGGACAAAAAAAAAAAAAAAAAAAAAAAAAAAAAAAAAAAAAAAAAAAACAAGTCCAAATTTCACACTCAAGCCGACATGATAGTCTGTCAACCCATTCTGCACATTCGCCACTGTGCTGTGTGTCATACATCATTGCCAATCATGGCGGGTGCTTTATCGATTGGAATCGGCATGAACTCGCCCCTTTAATCAAGAGACAGAACTTGAAGATTTCCAAAATAAAGGCAGTAATAAGAATAGAAGAAATCAAGCTCAATTCCAAACGTACCTGCTTGGAATAGAAAATAGCCACTCGCTGTAAAGATTATTCTTTACGGTTGGGGGTGGCCAATCCGGGTACTGCAATACCGGTCAAACCGTGGAGAGAGCGAGCAAGCCCCTGACATCCCCCTGTTCAAAATCAGTTTATATGAGCCCCCAAGGGACGAATAGAATTACTGATAAGAACAGATACAACTATCTTACCAAGCCGAAAGCGATAAATCATCATCGCACAGTCTTATTAAACTTTTGAACAATCCAAACTATCTTTAACACCCAACCTATCTTTATTTAGACGATCGTGCTATTTTCCTGGCCTATTCTTAAAAGACACGCATCATCTTCTATTGTGCTTCTTTGCTGGTATAGTGAGAGGAGTTCCATTTACGAAATGCTTCTATAACGTTAGACGCGAGTTCCTTTCCAGTCGTACAGAATGGCCCCTCAAAGTCAGCTTATTATGAGCGAGTGACGCATTAGCCCATGATGTTCAGAGATGGCCCAACAGTTATTAGGAAGACGAAAGACTTAACTACACTGCATCAAGTAACGACAATAGAATCACTTGAGAAAGCCCAACAACCATTGGGACTCGATTTTCTTACTCAAAACCTGCGCAAATTGTGAGGATATACACCATTCGAGAAACAGCCTAACCACTGCCAGACTGATAACCTGTCCTCTAAAATTAAACCAGCAAAAAAAAAAAAAAAAAAAAAAAAAAAAACATCAATTTTCATGCACAGCCGAATGATAGTCTGTCGTAAGCATCATTCTAAAATAAAGGCACTGTGTTGGGCAACATCATTGCCGAATCATGCGGGGTTACTCGATTGAGATAAACTCGCCCTTTCAGTCAAGATTGCAAACAGCTGAAGAGTTCCTAATAATTAGATACGTAATAAAATATGAAGAAATCAGCCAATTCAACGTACCGTTGAATGAAAATACACTCACTGTAAGATTTATCTACGGTGGGAGTGGCCAATCCCAGGTACTGAATACGTCAACCGAAGCGGACAACCCTACATTCCCCCTGTTCAAATCGTTTAATACGAAGTCCCCAATGAGTATCAATTTGCTTAGACAGAAATTTGATCTTAGAAAGGCAGAAGCGATAAATCCCATACGCACAGTCTTATATACATTTGAACAGTCCTAAACTATCTTCTGAACACCAACCATATCTTTATTTGACCGATCGTGCTATTCTGCAATCTTAACAAGGACACGCAAACTTTAATGGCTCCCTTGCGTATGATGAGAGAAGATTCATTTTTAGCTATTTTAGCTCTATAACTTAGACCGATTCCTTGCAACTCGGTCAGAAAATGCCCTCAAACATGTCTATAAGTAGAGGATCTTTTCGCACGTCGGCAAGAATGGCCCTTCCAAGTCCTATCATGAGGCAGCGAGTTAGCTATTCACTCGATGGCCAAGCTGTTATTAGAGAGAACGAAAGACTTAACTTGACCGCTTAGTAAGCCAATAGAAATCATGAGAAATCCAAAACAACTCATTGGGAGACTCGTTCTTTTACTCCAAACCTGCAGACTTTGAGGATTATAAGCCTCACCTCGTGAAACAGACTAACCAAACTGCCAGACGATACTCCCTAAATTACCAATGAGCAAAAAAAAAAAAAAAAAAAAAAAAAAAAAAACAGTCCCCATCTGCCGGGGACTGAGTCGTCGTACACTGCATACAAGGCCATTCTGTGGTCAACATCTGCTGAATCTGGGTGCTTGTATCGTTGGATCGAGAAATGCCCTTTTAGTACCAAACTGCAAGACGATTACTCCCTAAAAAAAAAAAAAAAAAAAAAAAAAAAAAAAAAAAAAAAAACAAGTCATTTTCACCTCTCAATGGCCGAATGATTCTGTCGTAAGCATCCATTCTACACATATCAAGCACTGTGCTGTGTGTCATCATCATTGCCTAATCAGGCGGTGTTACTCGTTGGAATCGGCATGAAAACGCCTTTCAAGTCAAGATTGACAAAGTAGAGTTTCCTAATAATTAAAGATACGTATAGAATAGAGAAACAAGCTCAAGTCACAAGACCTGTTGAAAGAAAAGCCACTAGCTTAAGGATTATTCTTCGGTGGGATGGGCAATCCGGAGGTCTGCATCGGTACCGTGGAGAGAGCGAGCAAGCCCGAACTCCTGTTCCAAAAATCTTAATATCGAAGTCCCATGGGGGACGTATCAGTATTAGTGATAAGAACAGATCTACCTTGATCTACAAGGCGAGAAGCAAAATCCCATCATCGCAATTTATATATAATTTTAACAAGTCTAACATCTCTGAACACCAACCATATTTTATTTAGACGCGGGTCTATTTCGCCATATTCTTAAAAGACACTCAATCACGTTCTAATTGTGTTCTGCTGTGGTAGGAGAGAGAGGATGTCATTTTGGTATTTTAATGTTCTATAACGTAAGCAGTCTCTTTCGCAACTCGGTACAGAAAATGGCCCTTCCAATAAGTCACTTCATTCATTGAGGCATACCAGTTAGCCTCTGATGTTCACGACGATGACCAAGCAGTGTTATTAGGAGAAGAGAAGACTTATGACACTGCTATCAAGTAGACTAGGAATACTTGAAAGTCCAAAAACTCATTGGGACGATTTTTTTTACCAACAACCTGCATGCAGATTTGTGAGGTTATACAGCCCTCACCTTCGAGGAACAGACCTAACCAATGCAGGATGATTACCATTCCTAAAAATAACCAATACAAAAAAAAAAAAAAAAAAAAAAAAAAAAAACATTTCACCCATCTGCACATGGCGGACATGATACTGTCGTAAGTCATTGACACATCAAGGCACTGCTGTTGTGCTAATTTGCCTGAATCATGGGTGCTGTATCGATTGGAATCGCTAACATGCCTTTCAAGTAAGATTGACAGACAGGAAGAGTTCCTAATATATAAAGAGTACAGTAATAGAATAAGAAATCAGCTCAAGTTCACACGTACTCTTGGAAAGAAAATAGCCTCAGCGTAGAGGATTATCTTTCGTTGGGAGTGCCATCGAGTACGCATACGGTCAACCGAGAAGCGAGCAGCCCTGACTCCCTGTTCAAATCAGTTAACGAGTCCCCCAATGGGGGACTATCAGTATTACGTAAGACGATTACCTTTGATTTAGCAAAGGGAGAAGCGATAGAATCCATCATGCACAAGTTTATATAACATTTTGAACAGTCCTAACTATCTTGACACCAACCAATCTTTATTGCGATCGGGTGCTATTTTCCTGCCATATCTTAACAGGACATGCAACACGCTAATTGTGCTCCCTTTGCCTGGATGGTAGGAAGGATGTCTTTTTACGTATTTAGCTTTAAACGTTGACGCGAGTTCTCTTTCACGTCGGTACAGAAAGCCCTTCCAAAATCAGCTTCATTCATTGAGGCGATGACGCAGTTTAGTCATGGTTCACGATCGTGACCAGTCAGTGTTATTAAGAGAGACAAGCTAATTGACATGTATCAAGTAACGCACAATAGAACATTTGAAAAGTCCCAAAACACTATTTGGGAGACTCGATTCTTTACAACAAACTGCCATCAGATTGAGATTATACCCCCTCACCTCGATGAAAGCAGACTAACAATTGCAGCTGATTAACCCTTCCTAAAAATAACCAATGCAAAAAAAAAAAAAAAAAAAAAAAAAAAAAAGTCCAATTTCACCCTCTCACATGCCCGACTATAGTCTGT
This sequence comes from Potamilus streckersoni, assembly GCA_016746295.1. Classification (NCBI taxonomy): domain Eukaryota; kingdom Metazoa; phylum Mollusca; class Bivalvia; order Unionida; family Unionidae; genus Potamilus; species Potamilus streckersoni. Next base: position 46,609 of record JAEAOA010002231.1, read on the forward strand.
CGAAGATCCATGAACAATCAAGGCCCTGTTGTGTGTGCATCATCTCTGCCTGAATGGCGGTGCTTGTACCGATTGATCGGCATAAACATCCCCTTTCAGCAGATTGAAGACAGCTGAATGATTTCTAAAATATAAGAGTAAAAGAAATGAAAACAAGTCAAGTTCCACAACGTACCTGCTTGAATGAATAGCACGCGTAGAGGATTATCTGTGGATGGCAATCCGGAGTACGCATACGGGTCACCGTGGAGAGGCGAGAAGCCGACATCTCCCTGTTCAAAATCGTTAAATCGAAGTCCCAAGGGACGTATCTTAAGTGTAGACGATACACACTTTGATTAGCCAAAAGGCCGGAAGCGAAAAATCCATCTGCAAATCATATATACATTTGAAGTCCAAATCTCTGAACCCCAACCAATCTTTATTTAGACCGATGGTTATTTCTGGCATATCTTAAAGACACGCATCATCGTTCTATTGGCTTCCTGCGGTTGTAGTGAGAGAGTTCATTAGGATTATGCTTCTAACGTTGACGCGGTCTCTTTCCAACGTCGCTACAGAAAATGGCCCTCCAAAACAGCTTATTCATTGAGGCGGGACGCGTTTAGCCCATGATTCCGATCGATGACAAGCAGTGTTATTAGAGAGAAAGACTACTTACGCTACATAACGCACATAGGAAAACATTTGAGAAGTCCAAACAACTCATTTGAACTCATTTCTTTAAAAACCTGCGCATGCGACTTGTGGGTTAAGCCCACTCGTGGAAAGAACTACCAACTGCCAAGATGTAACATGCTCTAAAAATTAACAAGAGCAAAAAAAAAAAAAAAAAAAAAAAAAAAAAAAGTCCATTCACATGCACATGGCGGATTGTCTGTAAGCTCCTTCGACAATATCAGCATTGCTGTGTGGCATACATACTGCCTGAACGGGGTGCTTGTCCGTGGAATCGGCATGAACATCCCCCTTTAAGCAGTGACAACCTGAATGATTCCTAATAATATAAAGAAGTATAGATAGAGAACAGCTCATTCCACACTCCTGCTGAATAGAAAAGCCACTCAGTGTGAAGGATTATCTTACGGTTGGAGTGCCAATCGGGACTGCATACGGGCAACCGTGGGAGAGCGGAGCAGCCTGACTCCCTGTCAAATCGTTTAATCGAGTCCCAGGGGACGTATCAGATATAAGGATGAAAGTACCCTTGTTTAGCCAAAGGCCGAACGATAAGAACACGCACAAGTTTATTATAACATTTTGAACAGTCTAAACTTTCACACCCAACATATCTATTTAGACGATGGTGCTATTTCTGGCCTTTCTAACAGGACACTGCAACACGTCTAATGTTTCCTTCTGGTATGGTAGTAGAGAGAGGATTCATTTTTAGGATTTAATGTTCTTAACGTTGGCGAGTTCTCTTTGCACGTCGCTACAGAAATGCCCCTTCCAATAAGTCAGCTCATCATTGGGCGAGTACGCGTTTAGCTCATGGTTACGATCGTGACAAGCAGGTTTGAGGAGACGAAAGACTACTTGACTGATCAGTAACCACAATAGGAAAAATGAGAAAGTCCCAAAACAACTATTGGAGACTCGATTCTTTTCTCAAAACCGCGCATGCGACTTTGGAGATTATAAGCCTCCTTCGATAAAGCACAACAAACTGCAAGACGATTACTGTCCCTAAATAACCAATGCAAAAACATAAAATAAGAAAAAAAAAAAAAAAAAAAAAAACCCGACGCGCGGCAAACGTGTAGCTCTTGACATATAGGCCACTGTCTGTGGTGCTACATCTGCTGAACTGGGCGGTGTTGTACTCGATGGAATCGGCATGAAACACGCCTTTTTCGATGGAAAGCAGACCTAACCAAACTTGCCAAGGACTGATTAACCCATGTCCTCTAAAAATTAAACCCAATGAGCAAAAAAAAAAAAAAAAAAAAAAAAAAAAAAAAAAGTCCAATTTTCACCCATCTGCACATGCGCCGGACATGATAGTCTGTCGTAAGCATCCATTCTGACACATATCAAGGCCACTGTGCTGTGTGTGCATACATCATCTGCCTGAATCATGGGCGGGTGCTTGTACTCGATTGGAATCGGCATGAAAACATCGCCCCTTTCAAGTCAAGATTGACAGAACAGCTGAATGAGTTTCCTAATAATATAAAGAGTAATAAGAATATGAAGAAATCAAGCTCAAGTTCCACAACGTTTTATACCTGCATGGAATAAAAATAGCACTCACGAAGAAGTGCGTATAGAGCTTTAACGTTGGGGAGGGGGCCAAACCCGGAGTCTGCCAATAACCGGGTCAACCCGTGTAGAAGAGCGGAGCAAGCCGCCTGACATCTCCCCTGTTCCAAAAATCAGTTTAAATAGTCGAAGTCCCCCAATGGGGTCGTAACAGGATATAAGCTGATAAGAACAGATACTACACTTTGATCTTAGCCAAAAGGCCGAGAAGCGATAAGAATCCCATCATTGGACAAGTCTTATATATAACATTTTTGAACAAGTCCTAAACTATCTTCTGAACACCCAACCATATCTTTATTTAGACCGATCGGGTGCTATTTTCCTGGCCATATTCTTAACAAGGACACTGCAATCATCGTTCTAATTGTTCTCCCCTTTGCCTGGTATGGTAGGGAGAGGGAGGATGTCATTTCTAGCGTATTTTAATGCTTCTATAACGTAAGACGCGAGTACTCTTTCGCAACGTCGGCTACAGAAAATGGCCCCCTTCCAATAAGTCAGCTTCATTCGTTGAGGCGAGTCAAGCAGTTTAGCCTCATGATGTCATCACTGTTCACGATCGATGGACCCAAGCCAGTGTTATTAGAGAGAAGACGAAAGACGTAACTTGACACTGCTATCAAGTAACGCACATTAGGAAATACATTTGAGAAAGTCCCCAAAACAACTCATTTGGGAGACTCGATTTTCTTTTACTCAACAAACCTGCGCATGCAGACTTTCTGAGGATTATACAGCCCCTCACCTTCGATGTAAAGCAGACCTAACCAAACTTGACATGGACTGATTAACCCATGTCCTCTAAAAAAAAAAAAAAATAGACCCAATCAGCAAACCCCCCCCCAAAAAAAACAAGTCCAATATTCACCCATCTGCACATGCGCCGGACATGATAGTCTGTCGTAAGCATCCATTCTGACACATATCAAGGCCACTGTGCTGTGTGTGCATACAACATCTGCCTGAATCATGGGCGGGTGCTTGTACTCGATTGGAATCGGCATGAAAACATCGCCCCTTTCAAGTCAAGATTGACAGAACAGCTGAATGAGTTTCCTAATAATATAAAGAGTACAGTAATAAGAATATGAAGAAATCAAGCTCAAGTTCCACAACGTACCTGCTTGGAATAGAAAATAGCCACTCAGCTGTAGAAGGATTTATTCTTTACGGTTGGGGAGTGGGCCAATCCCGGAGGTACTGCAATACCGGGTCAACCCGTGGAGAGAGCGGAGCAAGCCCCTGACATCTCCCCCTGTTCCAAAAATCAGTTTAATATCGAAGTCCCCCAATGGGGGACGTATCAGATATTAAGCTGATAAGAACAGATACTACACTTTGATCTTAGCCAAAAGGCCGAGAAGCGATAAGAATCCCATCATCGCACAAGTCTTATATATAACATTTTTGAACAAGTCCTAAACTATCTTCTGAACACCCAACCATATCTTTATTTAGACCGATCGGGTGCTATTTTCCTGGCCATATTCTTAACAAGGACACTGCAATCATCGTTCTAATTGTGCTTCCCTTTGCCTGGTATGGTAGTGAGAGAGAGGATGTCATTTTTAGCGTATTTTAATGCTTCTATAACGTTAGACGCGAGTTCTCTTTCGCAACGTCGGCTACAGAAAATGGCCCCCTTCCAATAAGTCAGCTTCATTCATTGAGGCGAGTGACGCAGTTTAGCCTCATGATGTTCACGATCGATGGACCCAAGTCAGTGTTATTAGAGAGAAGACGAAAGACTTAACTTGACACTGCTATCAAGTAACGCACAATAGGAAATACATTTGAGAAAGTCCCCAAAACAACTCATTTGGGAGACTCGATTTTCTTTTACTCAACAAACCTGCGCATGCAGACTTTGTGAGGATTATACAGCCCCTCACCTTCGATGGAAAGCAGACCTAACCAAACTTGCCAAGGACTGATTAACCCATGTCCTCTAAAAATTAAACCCAATGAGCAAAAAAAAAAAAAAAAAAAAAAAAAAAAAAAAAAAAAAAAAAAAAAAAAAAACAAGTCCAATTTTCACCCATCTGCACATGCGCCGGACATGATAGTCTGTCGTAAGCATCCATTCTGACACATATCAAGGCCACTGTGCTGTGTGTGCATACATCATCTGCCTGAATCATGGGCGGGTGCTTGTACTCGATTGGAATCGGCATGAAAACATCGCCCCTTTCAAGTCAAGATTGACAGAACAGCTGAATGAGTTTCCTAATAATATAAAGAGTACAGTAATAAGAATATGAAGAAATCAAGCTCAAGTTCCACAACGTACCTGCTTGGAATAGAAAATAGCCACTCAGCTGTAGAAGGATTTATTCTTTACGGTTGGGGAGTGGTCCAATCCCGGAGGTACTGCAATACCGGGTCAACCCGTGGAGAGAGCGGAGCAAGCCCCTGACATCTCCCCCTGTTCCAAAAATCAGTTTAATATCGAAGTCCCCCAATGGGGGACGTATCAGATATTAAGCTGATAAGAACAGATACTACACTTTGATCTTAGCCAAAAGGCCGAGAAGCGATAAGAATCCCATCATCGCACAAGTCTTATATATAACATTTTTGAACAAGTCCTAAACTATCTTCTGAACACCCAACCATATCTTTATTTAGACCGATCGGGTGCTATTTTCCTGGCCATATTCTTAACAAGGACACTGCAATCATCGTTCTAATTGTGCTTCCCTTTGCCTGGTATGGTAGTGAGAGAGAGGATGTCATTTTTAGCGTATTTTAATGCTTCTATAACGTTAGACGCGAGTTCTCTTTCGCAACGTCGGCTACAGAAAATGGCCCCCTTCCAATAAGTCAGCTTCATTCATTGAGGCGAGTGACGCAGTTTAGCCTCATGATGTTCACGATCGATGGACCCAAGTCAGTGTTATTAGAGAGAAGACGAAAGACTTAACTTGACACTGCTATCAAGTAACGCACAATAGGAAATACATTTGAGAAAGTCCCCAAAACAACTCATTTGGGAGACTCGATTTTCTTTTACTCAACAAACCTGCGCATGCAGACTTTGTGAGGATTATACAGCCCCTCACCTTCGATGGAAAGCAGACCTAACCAAACTTGCCAAGGACTGATTAACCCATGTCCTCTAAAAATTAAACCCAATGAGCAAAAAAAAAAAAAAAAAAAAAAAAAAAAAACAAGTCCAATTTTCACCCATCTGCACATGCGCCGGACATGATAGTCTGTCGTAAGCATCCATTCTGACACATATCAAGGCCACTGTGCTGTGTGTGCATACATCATCTGCCTGAATCATGGGCGGGTGCTTGTACTCGATTGGAATCGGCATGAAAACATCGCCCCTTTCAAGTCAAGATTGACAGAACAGCTGAATGAGTTTCCTAATAATATAAAGAGTACAGTAATAAGAATATGAAGAAATCAAGCTCAAGTTCCACAACGTACCTGCTTGGAATAGAAAATAGCCACTCAGCTGTAGAAGGATTTATTCTTTACGGTTGGGGAGTGGTCCAATCCCGGAGGTACTGCAATACCGGGTCAACCCGTGGAGAGAGCGGAGCAAGCCCCTGACATCTCCCCCTGTTCCAAAAATCAGTTTAATATCGAAGTCCCCCAATGGGGGACGTATCAGATATTAAGCTGATAAGAACAGATACTACACTTTGATCTTAGCCAAAAGGCCGAGAAGCGATAAGAATCCCATCATCGCACAAGTCTTATATATAACATTTTTGAACAAGTCCTAAACTATCTTCTGAACACCCAACCATATCTTTATTTAGACCGATCGGGTGCTATTTTCCTGGCCATATTCTTAACAAGGACACTGCAATCATCGTTCTAATTGTGCTTCCCTTTGCCTGGTATGGTAGTGAGAGAGAGGATGTCATTTTTAGCGTATTTTAATGCTTCTATAACGTTAGACGCGAGTTCTCTTTCGCAACGTCGGCTACAGAAAATGGCCCCCTTCCAATAAGTCAGCTTCATTCATTGAGGCGAGTGACGCAGTTTAGCCTCATGATGTTCACGATCGATGGACCCAAGTCAGTGTTATTAGAGAGAAGACGAAAGACTTAACTTGACACTGCTATCAAGTAACGCACAATAGGAAATACATTTGAGAAAGTCCCCAAAACAACTCATTTGGGAGACTCGATTTTCTTTTACTCAACAAACCTGCGCATGCAGACTTTGTGAGGATTATACAGCCCCTCACCTTCGATGGAAAGCAGACCTAACCAAACTTGCCAAGGACTGATTAACCCATGTCCTCTAAAAATTAAACCCAATGAGCAAAAAAAAAAAAAAAAAAAAAAAAAAAAAAAAAAAAAAAAAAGTCCAATTTTCACCCATCTGCACATGCGCCGGACATGATAGTCTGTCGTAAGCATCCATTCTGACACATATCAAGGCCACTGTGCTGTGTGTGCATACATCATCTGCCTGAATCATGGGCGGGTGCTTGTACTCGATTGGAATCGGCATGAAAACATCGCCCCTTTCAAGTCAAGATTGACAGAACAGCTGAATGAGTTTCCTAATAATATAAAGAGTACAGTAATAAGAATATGAAGAAATCAAGCTCAAGTTCCACAACGTACCTGCTTGGAATAGAAAATAGCCACTCAGCTGTAGAAGGATTTATTCTTTACGGTTGGGGAGTGGGCCAATCCCGGAGGTACTGCAATACCGGGTCAACCCGTGGAGAGAGCGGAGCAAGCCCCTGACATCTCCCCCTGTTCCAAAAATCAGTTTAATATCGAAGTCCCCCAATGGGGGACGTATCAGATATTAAGCTGATAAGAACAGATACTACACTTTGATCTTAGCCAAAAGGCCGAGAAGCGATAAGAATCCCATCATCGCACAAGTCTTATATATAACATTTTTGAACAAGTCCTAAACTATCTTCTGAACACCCAACCATATCTTTATTTAGACCGATCGGGTGCTATTTTCCTGGCCATATTCTTAACAAGGACACTGCAATCATCGTTCTAATTGTGCTTCCCTTTGCCTGGTATGGTAGTGAGAGAGAGGATGTCATTTTTAGCGTATTTTAATGCTTCTATAACGTTAGACGCGAGTTCTCTTTCGCAACGTCGGCTACAGAAAATGGCCCCCTTCCAATAAGTCAGCTTCATTCATTGAGGCGAGTGACGCAGTTTAGCCTCATGATGTTCACGATCGATGGACCCAAGTCAGTGTTATTAGAGAGAAGACGAAAGACTTAACTTGACACTGCTATCAAGTAACGCACAATAGGAAATACATTTGAGAAAGTCCCCAAAACAACTCATTTGGGAGACTCGATTTTCTTTTACTCAACAAACCTGCGCATGCAGACTTTGTGAGGATTATACAGCCCCTCACCTTCGATGGAAAGCAGACCTAACCAAACTTGCCAAGGACTTATTAACCCATTTCATAAAAAAATAAAACCCAATCACAAAAAAAAAAAAAAAAAAAAAAAAAAAAAAAAAAAAAAAAAAAAAAAAGTCCAATTTTCACCCATCTGCACATGCGCCGGACATGATAGTCTGTCGTAAGCATCCATTCTGACACATATCAAGGCCACTGTGCTGTGTGTGCATACATCATCTGCCTGAATCATGGGCGGGTGCTTGTACTCGATTGGAATCGGCATGAAAACATCGCCCCTTTCAAGTCAAGATTG
>JAEAOA010002232.1:5000-115000 GCA_016746295.1 Potamilus streckersoni
AGTGTCAGGACATACGTGCTAAGCATATATGCAAAAACAATCCAAATATAATTCAAAAACAAGATTGACATTTCGGAGTTGTTTGTTAGCGTGAACACAGAATATAGATTTCTTCTTATTTTGGCTATAAAATGCGTCACTTTTTATGCCAAATTTCTACATTTTTCAGATGTAAATATATGAAGTGCAAATGAGATATTATTACCAATATCACTGGAGCCTTCTTCCTGTAGTTTGCAAGACCGATTAAATCACTGTCAAAGAGAGAATCATTGCAATACATGTTATAGTCTCAAAATACTATTTTGTTATGAACATTTTACATATAAATACAATGGTAAAATTACATACTTAAAATCCTAAGCATTTATACTTTCTACATTTCCGTTATGAATATGCATACGATAAATATATACATGTAAGCTAAATCTGGAACTAGAATTTCACCTTGATACAGATAGGAATGTATTGTATTTCTTTATATTATGCTGCAACCTTATAGTAACTTGTCTGTTCCGACCGTTTGCGCATCCTGCTATATCAGATCGTTTTAATTGCCTCTCGTACCGTTACCTTTTCGTACAGTTTATGACCGTTCGTTACATATGTCTTAGACTACAATTTGGTATCACTTTTGAATAGTTTCACAGCATTTCTCTGTAGTTCTTGACTGTCGATTTACTTCTTTAATTTAATTTGATCAAAAGTTCATCTATGCTGCGTAAATTCTTACCTGAAACCGACAATACAAAGACGAGTCGACCGACATGTAACGTCACCGACCTTTATTGAGCGCACGCGCGCGTGTATGATTTAGACTTTTAACGCAGCTTTCACAAATTTTCAGTGGCATCAATACGATAGCTGCAGTGTGTAAGATTATGTCTAGTAATAGGGCTTCATGCCGCAGATTAGATCATCCTGACCCCATGCCAACCAGTCCTAACACTAACATCGGAATGTTGACCGCCAAGCGAGGCAGCTTTTTGTACAAATCTTTGGTATGACTGCCGGAATTCGAACAGCGACTTTCCGCATCCGAGGCGGACGCTCTAACTACCAGGCCACTAGAGCGGTACCTTTATTGTAATGGACAGTATGTTAGTGTGTAGCAATGGGAGACGTGAGTGCTCTTAGCGGTACCTTTATTGCAATGGACAGTATGTTAGTGTGTAGCAATGGGAGACGTGAGTGCTCTTAGCGGTACCTTTATTGCAATGGACGGTATGTTAGTGTGTAGCAATGGGAGACGTGAGTGCTCTTAGCGGTACCTTTATTGCAATGGACAGTATGTTAGTGTGTAGCAATGGGAGACGTGAGTGCTCTTAGCGGTAGTTAAGGAAACGTTGGAAACATCGTATTTTTAATTGCTGTAATTTTTTTTAATTGCTGTCAATTTTTGAAAACGTAATTTTATTTTGTATATTCTATTACATGTTCTGATTTGTAACAAGATATGTCGTTGACATTAAATCCAGTCTAACTGATTGAAAATTCAGTTACAATTACCGGGTAATGCATGATATTGTATCATAGTCGTATTTCAGTTACGGTGAAGGCCCAATACACGAATTTTGTATCATAGTCATATATCAGTTACAGTGTGAGATATGCATTTCGTATCGTACATCAATTACAGTGTAATTAATGCATTTTGTATCATTATCGTATTTCAGTTAGTGTAATACAAGCATTTTGTATCATAGACGTATATCAATATCAGTGTAATATATGCATTTTGTATCATTATCGTAATTTAGTTACTGTATAATACGTGCAGTTTGTATCATTATCATATATCAGTTACAGTGTAATAATAAATAATAGCATTTTGTGTCGTATTTCAATTACATTGTAACATATTCATTTTGTAATCTTTAACAGAAATGTTGATATCCAGCAGATCTCGGTTTCTAATACAAACACGAACATAAAACGATTTTTATTCACTATATACGCAAATATATATATATATATATATATATATATATATATATATATATATATATATATATATATATATATATATATATATATATATATATATATATATATATATATATATATATGCATAAATATTCGACATTGTTACATACATTTATAAAATGTACTTTGCTGCCGAAATATTTTAGAAGCCTTGAATTGAAAATTGTTTCGTCGTTTCAACTTATATAAAAGGCATAGCATGTTGAGTAAGCTAACCCTGGTGTGGATCCGTTGGATTTTCATGTAAAACTTGGCACGTGCAACTTCTACGCGGTCACAGGTCAGAAAAGATATTTTAAAGCCACACGCTGTGATGTAAATAAGTGGATATTTTAAACTAAGCAACATAAAAGTGTGGAAACCAAAACGTTTTATTTATTTTCCTAGAATACAAAGTTACGATTTAAAATTAGCTTATAGAATTGTGAATTAAATGCCATATAGTACTAAAAGTTCTATCACAATTCCAGAACTATAGTGTATTATGAATGAATTCCAATTTTGAATGCGATGATGTGCCAGAAATTTCGAATAGTTTACTATGCCAATCATCTTGATTTATTACAATAATATAATCCAAAATATCCTTAGTGAATTGATAGTAGTTCCAAAAGAGTGATTTAGCTCAAAATCAATTAGTACTTTGTAATTCCAATGAATAATTGTAATAATCAATAGAATTCTCTCGTCTGAATGCGGCTAAAATACTGCTTCCTCTAGACTGATGCTAACATTAGGATTAAGTAATCTTAAGTAAATAAATTTATATATCGAACTAAGATGCAATAGCAGAACCAGGATGATGTTTATTTTCCAATCAAATTGATAAACAACTTTCTTCTAGAACATTCTTAATTTTCATTAAAACATAGACCTTGAACTCAAGATCTATAAACATCTTTACCTCCAGTTAATTATGATCTTATTATATAACCTAAAATCATAGACAAGAATTAGCTATGTATTATATTGTTTATTAAAACAAGAACATTCGTCAATTAGGCGAAACTCGTATCCTTAGTCACACAGAGCAAATTAAATAAACAGAACAGTTTTGCAATGAATCGTAAGATTCAAAACACCAAGATTTGAATTACAAACTTTGTTTTCAAGTACAATATATGTATATTTAAAATGCTAATGCTGCAAATTATAGGGCCGTAGAAAGTTTATTTTAACTCCGCTGGTGCAAATTTATTATTATTTTTTTAAAAGTACGCCTTTGATCTGGCTTAGGCCGATACTATGTTTCTATGATAGGAAAGTACGCCTTTGATATGGCCTAGGCCGATATTATGTTTCTATGATAGGAAAATACGTGTTTGATATCGCCTAGGCCGATACTATGTTTCTATGATAGGAAGCACCATTACTTTGTACATTAAGATTAATATCAACGATAACATGGATCAGAAGAAATATTTTTAAAAAATAGGAAAGAAAAGGAACAATGAAATAAATCCTTAGTACGTGAATTATTAAATAGTTATGCCCTTAAGAACATCTGGAATTCTCGTTTTTGCTGTATTTAATTATTTGGTTTGCTTAATTGTATTTATTATTACTGTTTATTTATTATTGGGGGTGGGGTGCGGCGTTTTTTTTTTCTATCGAAATAAATCAGTTAAATGAATTTGCTGAAAAGACTAATTGCGTAATTGGAATCGTTTGAAATAAGTAAATTTTAACAAATAATCTGTTTTTAATAAATACTAAATGTTTATGTATACTTTATGTTTAAAAAAAATATAAAGTGTTATTCTTGCGATAAAAGATTGTGCCGGTTAGCGATTGTGCCAATGGAAAATCTAACAAAAGGACGAATACGAGATTATTTTCTTTATTTGTTGAATTTGGATGTTTCATGGCGCTGACTCTCGGATTAAAAGAGGTTACTGGACTGTGGGTGGGGGACATTTCCTTTCAATTATAGTTGACAGTTTGATCAAATAAAATAAATGTTGCTTCCTATCATCACTTTTCTAAATTAATGTTATGAAGAATTTGGCATAAATAAATAAAAGAGACAATAGCTTGTTTTTCTTCCATTGTATTTTTTGAAATGCATAGAAATATCAATTAATAGTAGGCAATCATTCTTAAAGCTGTAGTAAGCGTTATCATCAATCACATCAAAATGTTCTTATACTTTTAAGTTGTTATTAATCATGAGACCCATTTAAAATTCGGCTTTAATCATCTTTACATCGGATAGTTTTTTAACTGCTGCATTGACCTTTGACCGTTTTTGGATCTCACTGCCATCTAATTTTAGACACTCAATCAGCATAGCCAGAAAAGCTATAAATATATTCGAAAACTTATCAAACAGAAACCATGCTTATTTAGGTTCATCGACTAACTAGCAACAGTTCCTCCTATTGACTTACCCGGATACTTGATGTCCGTAATTGACGCATGATTTATTGTAGTGAAATCACAGGTTACCCAAGATCGATGAGCAAACGAAAATTGTCGGAAGCCGCAAAGGAACAAGAAAGACATTATTAAAGCTATAATGCAAATAAAGTTCCCAAATACACGCATACGTTACCCACAAAAACCATTAATTCCATTTCTTTTTGAGCTTAGTTCCGATAGATTAAAAGAGGATATTCATGCGGCATTTCCCAAAATGACTAATGGTAATTCTGCTCTTTCAAAAGGGAAGATAAAATGAATCATATTACTTTTCTCATAATGATTATGAAAAGACGAATATCATTGAAAATCGCATGTGATGTAATATGGTAAACAAATGGCTCTAAAGACGATCTTCTGGCAAAACTTATGCAATTTTCCTACATTTTTAGAGAACGGTCGGATAACATTTCAGAACTGCTATTTAATGAACCCCATAGTTGCAAAGGAGATTTTCCGTGAAGCTTATTTCACTTGAGCTTCATGCATTTCCTTTTCCATTGATGCACGTGTGCCGTTCGATGATATCGTTCATTATCGTTCATATACATTCCTTTGTGCATATATAAGTGCTTTCTTTTTGAGTATGGCAGACTTTAAAGTTTATGCTATTCATCACTAAGCATCTTTAAGAATGAACTTTTCCATGTTTGTGTGTGTGTATGTGTGCGTGTGTGTGTGTGTGTGTGTGAGAGAGAGAGAGAGAGAGAGAGAGAGAGAGAGAGAGAGAGAGAGAGAGAGAAAGATTTACCATTCAACTTAAAATCTTAAAATGAAGTCATTCAGATTTACAATTGTATGGTAACAAGATATTACCTATGTTATTCAATAATACTCTCATCATAAGATATTTATTGGAACCAGCAGATTTTGAAATTCATAGAATCCTTGAGTAAATTCATTGATGCATGATAATGACGATGCTCAAAGGTATTTGCATATGATTTACTCTGAGTGTGAGAACGGTGAAAACAATTTAAATTTATTGTCAAAATATAAAAGGTTTTCTTTCTTTTCTCGTTTTCTTTGTTTTTCCTCCTTCCGTCCTTTGTTCTTTTTATTCTTCTCTTGTTATGTTTGTATTTCTCTAATTAACAAAAAAAAATCATCTGATTTCTTCTTATTATGCCAGTAATTTGTTTATTCCATTAAGTCTTGACCAACCCGCACTTTCGTCGGCTATAGGGGCCTAAATACATACCGTTTGTGATATATACAGTTGTTTAATCATATATTCTGACTCTGACGATGTACTAGTCATCCATTGGCCAGAATGTCTTCATTTATCTTTGATTGGCAAGTTTTCCCGCCATAAGATGAATCTGGCTCTGTCTGGAGAATACTGGAGTACAGATTCTACAGGTGATGATAGGGCTTCTCGTTCTCTGATCGTGAAAACGGTCGTCCTGACATGGTGTCAGAAGAGGCTTCTTTGAAAGGAATCAGATGCAAGTAGAGAATATCGAATGACAAAAAGAGAAGTTTCATACGTTATTATCATCAATAAACTCCCACTTGCTCCGGGACAGAACCGGACTGATGCATATGTTAATTTCAAGATGAGATCGGCTTCATATCTAGTGCCTGACCAATCGTTTGAAACGATTTTTTAAATTTCAGTTTCTACTGGTTGAAATAAAATCTCAAACTCAATTTGAAGCTGATTCAAAGTTAAAGGTGTACAAATTTGTTAAATCAATCATAACAGAAACATTTCCAAACGTATTCTATGTAGCGGATGGTATTCAGAGAAAATTAAAAAAAACCAACGATGATTATAAAGATAACAAAAGGAGAATCAGACATCTCAGATGAGCACAGGTAAAAAAAATACTTCTCTGTGTTACAGAATTAAAAAGTCAAACTTTTGTACACACCCACAGCATACAACATCGTTTACTATTCCATATCCTTGATTATTCATTCGTTTACCATATATGTACAGCAATAAACATGATCATTTCTCTAGTAAACCTCAGTTAACACTTACAAATTCAAGTATGCATAACTTTTAACCTTACTGAAAATTTACAATCTCTTGAACAAAAGCTAGGAACGGTACGGTCTATTAACACATCTCTAGTGTAAAAGCATTGACTGATCCATCTACCGTGTTTTCTCCAGATCCAAACTCTCCTTTCCATCAGGCTTGATTAACATTGTCTCTGATTTAGCTCATCAGGCTTACTTAACTAACTTTGTTTCTGATTTAATATTAACATCAAGAGGTGAATAGAGTAAAACTTCAGAGTAGTCTACAAGTCCTGCAATAGTTGGCAGTACTTATAAGCTTCAGTATAGATAAATCGAACACAAACCGATGAACCAGGCATACAGAAGAAGAATGTGGCGCAGTCTACTATCTGAATAATGTAAGGAAGTGATAACTGGACCAGCCTGACAAAGTGATAACTTGACCAGCCTGACAAAGTGCATACTTTTCACAAATTACCCCCTCCATATCTGAGATACAACATATATATGTGTGTGTGTGTGTGTGTGTGTGTGTGTGTGTGTGTGTGTGTGTGCGTGCGCGTGTGTGTGTGTGTGTGAGTGTGTGTAATTGCGTATGTGTGTGTGTTTCACTATGCTTCAATGGCCGTACCACTTTTGCCCATTCGGGTCTGAAAGCGTAAATAGAAAATATATAGCGTCAAGCAACTTAGTCGGTTAATGGAAACGCTTGATTGCTTGACTGACGAGTTGACTAAACTAGATTTGAATCTAAAAGTAGCACGCTGATTATAATCAACAATTGTATGACCTTGGCATAATCGTTACTAATTGGTAGATCAGTAACTTCAATCACGAGGCCTACGTTGAGGCATTCAAAGACGTAACGAGCGATAAATGTACGATAAAGGATTCTAAAGTGTTAATGGTTTATCGCCTGGTCACTCAGCCGTAGTCCACAGGACACAGCGGCTTATGGCGTGACCCCTTTGCTGAAGTCCACTGGACACAATGACTTATGGTGTCTCCATTGCTGCATCTCACAGGACAGTTGGTAAAAAGAGGCCATAGCAGAAATAATATAAACCTATTTTTTTGCTTGCGTACCAGTCGTTTCAAAAATAGATCGTAGGGTGAAAAGTGGTGGCTAAATGCAAAGGGCTTTCTGAGCTTTCTCTTAAGTCTAACTAGTTCTTTATGATGATGATGATGATGATGATGATGATGACGATGATGATGATGATGATGATGATGATGATGAAAATAATAATAATAATAAATAATAATAACTAGTTCTTTATCTGTATGTACGATTCACGAAATATAAATAAAAATCAGGCCTTGTTCGTCAAATGTAAATTCAGCAAAATGTGTTTTGGCTGCAGAAAAATATTGGTATTGAATCAAAAGGATCAAAGTACAAAATTATTGAATATAATTGGTTTCAAATGTTATTCATCTAATCTAAAAGAATATGATCAGATATTGTAAAGATCCTGTTGTCTCGTTAACAATGAATTGCTTCTTCTCAACCGGAGAAAATTTAGAATGAGTTAGCCTTGCTATTTTATGAGGTTTTTAAGATAAATTGGTTTTCCAGCAATTTTGTCATCCTCTTTAACTAAAAATAATAATAATAATAATATTATTATTATTATTATTATTATTATTATTATTATTATTATTATTATTATTATTATTATTATCATTATTATTATTATTATTATTATTATTATTATTATTATTATTATTATTATTATTATTATCATCATCATCATAATCATAATCATCATTATTTTTTATTACTATTGAAATCAATAATAATAATAATAATAATAATAATAATAATAATAATAATAATAATAATAATAATAATAATAATAATAATAATAATAATAATATTATTAATACTATTAATGATAATGATAAAAATGATAATAATCATTGTAATAATAATAATAACAATATAATAACAATAATAATAATAATAATAATAATAATAATAATAATAATAATAAAGATGATGATGATGATGATGATGATTTTGATGATGATGATGATGATGATGATGATGATGATGATGATGATGATGATGACGACGACGACGACGATGATGATGATGACCGTCATCATTATCGTCATCGTCGTCGTCATCATCTTCATCACTTTTATGTGTATATCTATACACAAGCGAATAGAGTACTTGCTCACATTCAAAAAGCCATCAGAGGTACAGTTTGATTGTAAACCAGTATTACAGATACCTCGATTGACGTGACTCTAAACATGAGACAGGAAGTGTTGTTGTCAAGTCTTCGTGGTATGAGGACGATTGTCATCACGTCAACACGTCATCTGGAATGTTCATCTCCAATAACTCCAGACAGAAAGTTGTACAGGGTCTGACCCCACCCTATCCCAGAGCTGTCAATAAGCCAGTGTCAGAGGTGACGGTCTGTTTATATCTCAGAATGACGTTACAGCCGTATTAATAAAATCGGTAAAAATGCAAATAAGAACATTTACATTTTTTTCAAGTTGTAAATGGATGTCCAATTGTGTTGTATTTGTATCGTCATGTTCCCTAGGAAAACATACTCCTGAATTCGATCAACTCTAAACCCCACCCCAACACCACAAAACCATTTGAAGTAAAGACCAGGGCAAACTTTTAAATCAGTTCCAACAGAAAGTCATAAGAGTTTCAAAATTATAATAGACATAATGGAAAAAGTTTTAAAAATAGTTTCCGTTGTTGCTTCGATATAGCTGGTATCACCTATTTTTGCCTTTCTGGACGTTATGTTTATCATTTAAAGAAACGTACCTTGACCCAACCCTACATTAAATTTAGGCATTGACACATTTGAATTCTGGTTTAATCTATCTATCTATCTATCTATCTATCTATCTATCTATCTATCTATCTATCTATCTATCTATCTATCTATCTATCTATCTATCTATCTATCTGTCTATCTGTCTGACTGTCTGACTGTCTGTCTGTCTATCTATCTATCTATCTATCTATCTATCTATCTATCTATCTATCTATCTATCTATCTATCTATCTATCTGTCTGTATGTCTGTCTGTCTGTCTGTCTATCTATCTATCTATCTATCTATCTATCTATCTATCTATCTATCTATCTATCTATCTATCTATCTATTTGTCTGTCTGTCTATCTGTCTGTCTGTCTCTCTGTCTGTCTGGCTGTGTCTATCTATCTATCTATCTATCTATCTATCTATCTATCTATCTGTCTGTCTGTCTGCCTGTCTGTCTATCAATCTATCCATCCATCATTCCATCCATCTCTATCTATATATATATCCTCATCCACATCACTCCATCCATTTACCTGTCTAATTATCAATTATCTAATTAATGAACAAGAAGATCCTTCTTACACTCTTGATGTAGGATCCTTGCGCTGTAAGAATACAATTCTTTGATTGTATCACTCCATTTAACGAGTATCACTCCATTTAATGTGTATCACTCCATTTAACGAGTATCACTCCATTTAACGTGTATCACTCCATTTAATGTGTATCACTCCATTGGTTGTGTATCACTCCATTGGATGAGTATCACTCCATTGGTTGTGTATCACTCCATTGGATGAGTATCACTCCATTGGATGTGTATCACTCCATTTGATGAGTATCACTCCATTGGATGTGTATCCCTCCATTGGATGTGTATCCCTCCATTTAATGTGTATCACTCCATTTAATGTGTATCCCTCCATTGGATGTGTATCCCTCCGTTGGATGTGTATCAGTCCATTTAATGTGCATCACTCCATTTAATGTGTATCCATTTAATGTGTATCACTCCATTTAATGTGTATCACTCCATTGGATGTGTATCACTCCAGTGGATGAGTATCAATCCATTGGGTGAGTATATAACAGTTACTCTTAAGTCTATATACACATCTTTCTTCTCTCATTCGCTCAGTGAACATATCAGTATCACTTTGAAATCTGAACGGTTGTATGGCTCTATGTAAGTTCGCACGGTTTAAAAGTGTGAAAAATTGTTTAAAACATTTCCATTAGTATTCGGATACGTTTTCCCAGTCGATCGAATGATTTTTACCGTATGGCGTTTTGTATCCTCTTGCTGAGGAAATTATATTGGAAATCAGATGACGACCCTTGTAGTTAGATCGAACTTCGGAAATTTCGCTATGTCTCGCCTAATTGCTCACTTCACGCTTGATAGCAATTTAACAAATGTTTAATATAGGTGTGATACCGCATGTAGTGTCTCCTTTAAATTTGTATTTAATTTATCCGTATTTTTAATTTGGCTTTTTATTTAACCATGGTCATTTCATTGTCCATCTGTTGATTTATGCACGGAACAAAGCTTGCAATAATAAATGTCAGATTTTAGAAAATTATACTTTCCATCAAAATCACTCTCGACTGATTATGGCTGGGAATAAAAATCTAGATGGAGTTTAGCAATATGTTGAAATCGAGATTTTTAATATTACATTTACATTTGATACGCTATCTTTGTTTAACATATTATCGTCTTGCTTTTTCTCTATTTAAAACAGTGGTCTCATACAAAAGACAACAAACAAAAGAGAAACTGAATGACTGGCCATCGATGGGTAAGGAAAATCATCAATGATATGGTTATCACTTAGTTGTTTTAGGTATGCAAGCATAAGAGCATTTATCATCAGCTATAGACGTTCTTTCGCAAGGAAAATTATAATTAAAAACAAGAATATACGGAATGAGATTAAATGTAGTTAAGGAGACGTAGTCTTGCTTTTACCCGGACAACTACCAATGTCAGATATAATGAAAAGAATGTTTAAATGTATACGCTGATATCGGTTCCTAATCAGCTGAGAAATACAATATAAATATAATTGCAATACAATATTAGCGATATATCCCAAAGTGTGAAGATGAAAAACCAAGTACAGACATAGGGCAACTGGTATATCTAGTTTTTTTTTATGAGTGTCTCTATGCCAATTTAAATTGCAGAAAAATATTGTATTATTAACTACTGTTCTTTATAATACAATCAAAAAATAAATATGTCTGCTCATGACCACTATAAAGCATCTTTTTATTGCGTATTTTACACGCAGGGCATCGTAACAAATTCCAATGGTTTTTAATTGCATTCATCTTTATTAAAAGTATTTATTAGCATTGCACGTACGGATAATGAAGTAGTATGTCAGACATAAAATCGGCACGCTATATTTAACATGTATTACCATACTGATATTCGAACAATACTTTCCTTTGTATTAGTAGTCATTTCTTTACAAGAATTAATAACGCTGCTAAAGTTTGATCCATATAAATATTCAATTACTGCTTTGACGATGCAAATTATAAATTTACGCAAACTTAAGGCATGCAAGGTTCTAAATATAAGTCAAGAAGATTCATACATTTTTAAAAATATATTCAACATTTCATTTGCAACTTACAGTTAAACTGAAACGTAGTGAAAAATTACCCCAAATTTTAATGACTATTAAGTTAATATAGACTACATTTTGCCACCATTTATAAGGAAAAATTAGACTAGATTTTACCGACAATTATAGGCTAGCGTTAGATTAGATTTCAGATAGAAAGGTGAGCAGAAGTCATGATTTTATGGCAGGCCATTAGTTTTCATAAAGATGGCATATTGAAACATCTCACGCATGGCTGCAGCATGAAGTGGCTGGCTAACTGCCCATCGGTCAGTTTGTTTTACCCGAAGTTTTTATTGCCGTCAATTGTGCGAGAATGAACCTTGACACTTGTTGATATTAAAACAGACGCTAACTGCGCTCCAGTGGCGATTTGTCATCAGAACACGGCATAATTTGGCGCCACTTTCAGAATGGAAATGCACTGCATTTTAATAAGTTCAAATATGTCAATCTCAACAGCTCTTTCAAACAACATGACGATTTATCTCAAGATATGAAATAATCAGTGAAACAGCGTGTTCTTTTTTAATGTTCATAACAAAGAACCAGCTAACAGCCCAGACACACCACTATTTTCCCTTAAACTAGATCCCTATCTTTAATTAAATTTAAAATCAGTAACGAAAAAGTGGCGGGGCAACCGGGAATAAATCCCCAGGGCCAGGACCTGTAAGGAGTTCCGATCCAGACAACACTTTTTAATTTTATACAAGAAAATGTTTCTTTGAACAAGAGCTCGGGGAAGCCGGGGTGTTTCTTATCCCAGGACCCGTGATCGCTCTCTACAACCCTGTTTAAAATTACATCGTCAAGCGCAGGACGTATAATTAATTTTAAAGTATATAAATAATAATCACTTACTACTTTAATCAGAATACTCAGCAGAAGACTGTTTGATAAATGCTCCTTAGGTAAAAAAAAAATATCAGCCGATATCGCGCGATATCGCTTCCTATCACTTGATATAGCTTCTTATCACTCCATCTTACTGATATCACTCCATATCACGTCCTAATAAAACATTGTGTTTTAGGTTAAACGAAATCTGATTCTTCTTCCATTCTTCATCAAGATATATTCAATTAAATTAATATTGAGTGAACATAACGAGGAAATTCTATGAGTTGATTACATATATTTTCAATCAGTTTGATCAATTCTTAGAGTGTGCTGGAATTCCTGCTGAATTGTATTTTGTGAGAAAGAATATCAAGACTGGATCAAAATATAAATTACAGAATCATAATATTGATACTGGGTCAAAATATCAATTACAGAGTCATACCATTGATACCTGGTCAAAATATCAAATATAGAGTCATACCATTGATACTGGGTCAAAATATCAAATACAGAGTCATATCATTGATACTGGGTCAAAATATAAATTACAGAATCATAATATTGATACTGGGTCAAAATATCAATTACAGAGTCGTACCATTGATACTGGGTCAAAATATCAATTACAGAGTCATACTATTGATACTGGGT
This sequence comes from Potamilus streckersoni, assembly GCA_016746295.1. Classification (NCBI taxonomy): domain Eukaryota; kingdom Metazoa; phylum Mollusca; class Bivalvia; order Unionida; family Unionidae; genus Potamilus; species Potamilus streckersoni. The sequence continues at coordinate 18,330 of JAEAOA010002232.1, forward strand.
CAAGATATCAAATACAGAGTCATACTATTGATACTGGGTCAAATTATCAGATACAGAGTCAAAACATCAATATTAGGTCAAAATATAATGTTAGGACATATACCACACTCGTTACCGTTTCCTTTTCCTTCAGGATCATTCTTATCATCAAAATAAAAGCCAGTATTACTGTCATTTTTGGCAAACTTTCTTCTTGTTCTGTATTTTAAACTTTTTCTTTTCTTCTACTTTTCATCATTCAAACCTTTCTTTTGTCTTCCTCTTTTTCTTCGTTGTGGAGTGGTGATGTAATTCATCTATTGTTTTTAAATTCTAATGTCATAAAGCTAACGGTACCAAGGTAAAAACTAAACCTAAAATGATACTGACGACACGATGTCAAACAGACGGTGTAATTAGAAATAATGTATTGATAATAACAGAGGTGGGCAGATACATCCCGTGACTTTGTTTCATCTGTTTATCATTGGGTGTGGCTTTATTACAATTCTATTGTGCATGTCATGTAAAGCAAAAAACGAATTATTCTAATTTTACACACATAGCAATAGGCCACGCACACACACACACACACACACACACACACACACACACACACACACACACACACACATATATATATATATATATATATATATATATATATATATATATATATATATATATATATATATATATATATATATATATATATATATATATATATATATTGAAATGTTTTGGGGAGGGATATGCCATTTAATTGCAATATGTCAAATATGTTGCGAAGGGATATGTCATTTCATTGAATGTGTGAGAAAGGGATATGTCATTTCATTGCAATATGTTGTTAGAGAATGTGCTATTTTATTGGAATGGATTGTGAAAGGATTTGCCATGTTATTGCAATGTGTTGGTAAGGGATATGCCATTTTATTACAATATTTTGCCAAGGGATTTGTCATTTCATGCAATGTGACAACATTTGGTTCAAGTAAAAGCATAATGAAATATTCACAACAGGAAAATAACTATTAAAGATAATCAAAGAAGTAGAGAATGAGAAACAAATACTAGTCAGCTATTGGTCCAATCTGATAGTGCTGCGCTTTCGTTTGCACATCTGGTCTCTTGTTTGAAGTAACCATTTATACGGACCCTAAAAGTAAAATAAACAAGTCGTTTAGAAAGTGTTTATAAACTCGGCAATTATAACGACACATTTTGGTTTTCTTTCTGTGCGAAATGCTTTGTCAACTTGACATTTGATGGAATAAATGAATCACATGTCAACGCAGAAATTTTAAAGCAGCGGATGAGATATCGATATTATCCCAGTAACATTGTACGTTTATGTTATATATGGGAATGGCGAAGAAAACTTGACATAATTCAGATTATTTACCATAACCATATAGTTGCGAACTCATGCCAGGAACGTAAAGGTGAAGGTCACAGTTATTATGATTGAGCAGATACTTTATTATAATATGGGTATTTGAGTTAAAGTCAACTTTCCACGACCATTGACTGATCTGTATATGTATGCTTATGACTGTATATCCATCTACCTAGACAAAAAACTATCTAACTAGCTGCTTTGATCTCAGTCATTGATTTTTGAGATGGATGTGGCAAAGTTAAAGCAATGGACGAAAACTCATTACAGTAATATTTTATTCCACTGAAAATGAACAGTTCGTACCTACCTTAATATTTTAAAGATCTTATTGTACAATTAATTGCAAGATTGTAAATAGTTTTGAATTAGTATAATCACAACCACAACAAAATCAAATCGTGCAAACACAAATGTTTGTAAATTGATGTACTTAACAGAGCACGTTTAATTAGCGTGGTACATGTGCCTAAAAAGGTAATACAATCGCTAGCTGTAAGAAAGATTTACCTTTTATCGTATAAATTTACATAATGTAAATTAGTCCGTCTTTTGAAATTATTTGCATAAGTAACTAACATAATAAGAACATGGCAAACATTTCGTCGTATGATTGCTTATATCTATATCACCTCTTGAAATGTTTACTATACATGTATTAGTAAGACGGAGTCTGTAGCTATATGCATAACAAATACCGTTTGTACCCGTGTATAAGTCGACTCTAACTGCAAATTGTGCAGAGGCAGATCTGCTGTCGTATAATAGGTAGAGCTGGTACCGCGAAAAATTCTTGTTGCGGTATACCACGGACTTTCTTAACGTACCATGGTATACCGCAATTGTATTAGGGACCAACAATTCGATATTCCGGGGAAGGAGCCTGAACATTTTTTGTTAATTCAGTTTATCAATAACTGGGAAAATTTCTTGCTCTGATTAATAGCAAAATATTACCATAGTATATGCATGAGTTTGTTATTTTAATTTAAAATATTAATTATATTGAGATGAAAGACAAGAACATATTTTGGCTCAAAAGAAATGCACAGCCCTCTTTCAAAATTAAATTGCAAGTACCTTACAGCAGATGAATGTGCTATGTGTGTGTTAATTATTACATAAAATTTCAATCGAAAAGCTGTAGAATGATTAGGATTACTCCATAAATGATATTATGGAAGACATCGAGCTGACATTAGAGAGCCTATTGAAAAAAAATATGAGGTGTTGATACTGAAGCCTACAATGTTCTAGCTACACTATTGATATAATAGGCAGGGAAACTTTGAGTGGGATGCCAACACCATGGCAAAATATTTATCAGAGAGGACAAGTAATCATTAAATACCCTTACTCAACATACGAGTAAATATTTAGTGGACTTGATAAATTATGTATAGTTGATGCGTAAAACAAGTGTGCGTCTAAAAATCTTTGGATGATTCGTTGTCTTGCAAAAGAGCACGTATGCAAAACAGATTCACATACGCTAGTAAAGAACTAATATAAGCATGTGTTTTTAACTTTTAATCCTAAATATTTCTAAACGTTGGATTTTGGCATAATATGTTTCACAATTCATTTGGCTACGACTTTTATATACGTGACAGGTTTCGAAGATAGTCAAAATCATGAATATAATTATATGTATTACTTTAATTTGTGCTATATGCAACCATTTTGTAAAAAAGGGATAAATGTTTTAATCTTTTTATTATGAGTAATAAAAACAATCTGAAAATAACTTTTAAGTAGTAACAAGATTCATCGGGATTTTACGTACACACCTTCCTGACGGAAACAACCGACGTAGCGTTACTGTGAAAAAGTACCGAAGTACTTACAAAACGAAAAACAAAACAAAATGCTAGGTAATATTGAACACCTCTGGTAATAGATCTATACAGTTTGCTAAGAGTAATTAGTAGAACAAACCCTATATCCGCGACGGCAGAACAAGGCCGAAGTTGTTTGCAATTTGACTCGACTTTGTAAGCGAGCATTATTAGTAAAATTAATGCGATCGCTATTGTGTCCCATATTCGAACAAGTCCTTGAATTTCTTTTTTCGTTGATTTTGTTTATCTTAAAATGAAAATATTATAATTGTGGATGGTTTATGTATATAACCACCAAATGAATAAATACAATGAAAGTGCCCACACGTGTGCAACCATTTGAACAAATGTACTAAAAACGTTAAATAATTAGACGAAAATGTCAATGAAGTAAACTTTTGTAGACATCAGAAAGTGCATTGAATTGTAACCGAAGATATGGTAACTAAATGCCTTTAAAAACAAAACTTTTGAAGGTTTCAATAGAGTATCGCCTCAGTTTGTAATTGACTACCTTTACTGGCCGATACTGTGAAAATATCTCACCTTTCTGACCTAAAGGCCTTGTTTGGCGATGCGGTTTAATCTTTATTGTGACCCGTCACTGTTAAACCCCGCTTGGGAAAATGAAAGTCACGACCCCTAGCTTGAGCAGAAATCACTTGATGTAGCTTGATGCATCTTGATCTGTGTGTCAATCAGTTGGAGTTGAGTCTACGGTTTTCAGAGCTTTAGCAAGAAAATCAATTAATGCTTAATTCCTTGATTTCCCCTTCACATTACACCGTTTGGACAATAATCTTACAAGATATTTTATGCGAAATTCGTGTATGTATGATCAATGTTGTGCAATATCCATAACTGAGACAAATAATTATGATTTCTTCATCAGTTACCAATATATTACGTGGAGCTATTTTAGTTTTTATATTGTTCTTGGCGGAAAATTATGGAAAAGAGACGTTACCTTTATTTCATCTTTTTCGAAATGCCATTTAAGAAAAAAAAAACAGCCAAAAAAGGTCCCATTCTAAATGCTTGTGTTATTATTGTTATTGTCTTTCTTCTTGTTCACAACAGACAGTTCATATACAGGTTGATATTAATTTAATCTCTTCGACAGTCCGAAAGAGAGGTTTAAAAATGAGTCATGAATAAAGTTAATCATCTTTATTGCAATATTTACAATCTTTGTTGCTTTGTTCTCTTCGTGAATATTTCCCTTTTTCATACATTTAAGACTTAACAGTTGAACTGATGCTGAGACATGAAAATGAATGTAAATATTACATGTAGTTAGGTCACAATTTATAACTATGTTATTATAACATTCTCTGTAATTGGCCCAATTTTATAATTAAGTTGTTTTACCATTCTCTGTAACTGATCCATTTTTTAAAAGTGGAATGTATTTTGTTTTAATTTTTTCTCTTCTTTTTTTTTATTTATTTCTCCTAGTTCTAACAATTTATATATAAGTTGACTTGAAGCATTATATAGGTGCATAACTTTGGCCAGGCCTCCATATTATAAAAAATATTTGTGATTTTTCAAATACTTTTTAAATTTGTGTAATTTTTTAAATCGGATTAATCAGGCAAACTCGTATAATCAGTGGTGTGCAATACCCATATATCATGCGAAGCGAGACTAGTGTTTATATTAATATTTAAAAAAATTGAAAAGCCTGTGAAGAACGCAAAGCAGGTAAAATTTAATTTACCATTTTTCAACTTGCGTTATGAAATAATTTTAGCCCTTTTCCTGTTTCTTTTTATCACTAACGGTCAGCGTGGTCAGTGGTCAAGGCCCGCTAATTATCGTCCAGATCATGGTATTTATTGGCCTCAAATGGCTAAAGACTGATCCACTTAATGACTAAATCGCGACACAGAATTATTGACGCCCTTAGATACTGTTGACGCGGTAATTGAAAGATGAATGCTTTCCGCCAAAAATAATGAATGCTTTGAGCAGAGCGAGAAGACTCGGTAAAGGTTTGGGAGCCTCGGAATAACATCTCCTATTACCCATAACGTTCAAACCAATATTGCACCTTTGTTATAGCCAGTGAGGCTTGTCAGCCAGGTGTCTATCCATGGGAAAAGTGCTGAAGATAACGGCTTTACCAATGGACATTGAACGCGTTGACCATATAGCATGATTCTAAACTAAAGCACACAGGATCTCATTGCAACATCTTTAAGAAATTTAACGTCAAAAGTTTCCAATTCTAGTATGGGTTATTAAACGATAAAGACCGAATAAAGACCGAATGCACACGTTCAGTATCGTAATGACCAAACGAACCTTAATTACTTTTCACCAGCAACTGTAAATAACCGTTGTATTCACGTTCTATACAATGACAATAAGCAGAAAAAAATACGCGAATTGCATGCAGATAAATATATCTAGCTGAAACACTATATAAACCATTAATTTAATAGAGAGCGTAATAAGCCATTTATCAAATTCTATCGTTTGGAATTGACGTAAAAAAAGGATGCTGGCGATTGCAAATTATCTGTATGAATTATATAACCGCTCCGGTGGTCTAGTGGTTAGAGCGCCCGCCTCGGATGCGGGATATGACAATAAACCAAATGTCATACCTACATTTGGCATTAGAATATCACAATTTCTCGAAAGTACCCAAATTGATTTTTCAAAAATTCTGAAAGCCAATATCTCCGAAACATGCGACTGACCGTTAAGATGGGTAGTCAGTGGCCATAATTCTTATTAATCATGCGATTGACTGTTAGAATGGGTAATCAGGGGCGATAATTCTCATTAATCTTGTTAATATTTATTGTATGGGGCAGCAGAAGTAAGTTTTTTTATGGAATTTGGATAATTTCTTGCTACGCCATAGAAAGGAAGCCAGCTGGTTAAGATGTGGAAGGTTGTAGGGACTTGGTTATTTACCATGCTTTTTACAATGGCGTAGATTACACGTATTTTCTTATTTTATTATTCTATGTATATCATCAATGGTTTCCTCAAATGCAATTTCATTGTCAGCTGCATTATTTTGTTTAAGTTCTTGATACATGTATCAAAACGTAACGTTTCCTACAGATATTGTCACAGGCTAGTTCTAAAATGACTGCAAAACATCAGCCACACTTGTATTTGTTATTCAGCTTAACTTAGAAATGAAAGTCCGCACGTCATCGGTTGTTAACGACAAAATGGATTTACATGAAAGTTCTTGAAATTCTATATTTCATTGGAATCTTCTATCACTGAGGTTCCTGGAGGCGAGTAGCGCGATGGCTAAGTCGAACTGGTTGACTCGTGTTTCACAGGAATCGAACGGTGGCTTGGGCGAATTGGTTGACTCATATTTCACAGGAATCGAACGGTGGCTTGGTCGAATTGGTTGACTCATATTTCACAGGAATCGAACGGTGGCTTAGTCGAATTGGTTGACTCATATTTCACAGGAATCGAACGGTGGCTTAGTCGAATTGGTTGACTCATATTTCACAGGAATCGAACGGTGGGTTAGTCGAATTGATTGGCTCACATTTCACATGAACCGAACGGTGGCTTAGTCGAATTGGTTGACTCATGTTTCACAGAAATCGAACGGTGGCTTGGTCGAATTGGTTGACTTATATTTCACAGTAATCGAACGGTAGCTTAGTTGAATTGGTTGACTCATATTTCACAGGAATCGAACGGTGGCTAGATCCAATTGGTTGACTTAATATTTCATGGCTATTAGTCCATCAACGAAATATGACACGGAGGCTATATCTTGTACCTTTAAGGTGCATTTGAGGTAGGAACACGTGAAAATAATGCAGCAGAATTGAATAGTGAATTTTGTTTAACAGCAGAACGGTATTTGCTGTGTGACAAAAGGTATATGTTTAGTTTTGCATTGTAACAATAAGATAGTACCTAATTACTCGTTCCAAGACTCATCGTTTTACAGAGCAAGATTGTATTTTATAGGGGAAATACGGTACAATGAATAGACTATAGTTACAAGGGATCAAAGGGCCCATCGCATGGAAATGGTTTAAGAGCAGTCTTCACCACCCTGGTAATTCTACTCTGTAGTCATTCCTTCCTCTCGCCAATAGTGGGGGGGGGGTTCTTCCTTTAAGGAAACGTTTGCCCGTTTCTTAAGTCGCTTCTGAATTAATTTTTCCTCTAGGAAATAACACCACCTCCTCGAGAAATGCTACTCTGGAGTTAAGTACACTAGACCCCACACCACACTAGTTCCAAAGCTTTCCTTGCAATTTATCCACTTCTTAAACTTGTAAAAAAAACAAACTGGATAACGAAAGGTGTACATGCACGCGCGCGAACGCGCGTGTGTGTGTGTGTGTGTGTGTGTGTGTGTGTGTGTGTGTGTGCTGACGTTTATGTCGAATTGTTGTAGCTTTAGGCAAAATCGCTCAGAAATTGTTTAGTCCATATATTTCTAACTTGGCATGCCAACAAAAAGATAAACATTATGTTATAATGGAGGGTATAGGGTTTATATTTAATGTCTTTATTTTACGATATAAGGTGAAGGATCATCAGACTAGCTTCATGCAGAAATATGGCTCACTAATTGGGGGATCACTCAGCTGGTTGAGGGAATTCACATCATCAGGTAGGCAGATAATAAATGTGAAATATAATAAATGTAGAGAATATCTTTTGAAAGGTCGTAGTGGATTAGATATACTCTTGTGTATAAAGGAAAGATTTTCGTCTGTTACGTGTATCACAAAAATACACATTTTCATCTTTGAAAACAATTTTCTAGGGTCATATTGTCTCTTTATGTCATGAAATCTACCGCAGCAGAGGTCAAGAGATGTCACGTGACCCCTCACACTGCAAATATCTACATAAATTCCGTTAAGTTTAATCCTGCAAATGAAGCTGAAAATATGTCGTAAGATTCTTTTCAAAACGCTTAGTAAGTATTAGCTCTAGTTTTAGACTGCTTACTATACTAACTCTCCCAACCGTGACTGACTTCCCACCCTCTGGAAAATATCTTGCGGACTCCCATATACTTTATCACACTACATTAAGCATGTAATAAGCTGGAACCTTCACACGCTATATTCAGCCTGTTACAAACTGGGAACTACACACTATATTAAGCATGTAACAAGCTGGAAATTGCACACTATATTAAGCATTTAAGAAATTGGAAACTGTATACTGTATTAAGCGGGAACAATGCAAACTAAACACTGTATCAGGCATGCATCAAGCTGGAAACTGCACACAATATTAAGCATGCAACAATCTAGAAATTGCATATTATATGATGCAAGCAACAAACTGTAAACTATACATTTTGTTTGGCACGTAGCAAGTTGGAAACTGCACACAATATTAGGCGTTTAACAATCTGCAAATGTAGACTATATTAGACATGTCACATGCTGGAAATTGCATACTATATTGGGCAAGCCATAAGCTGGAAAGTGCAAACCTTTAATAGCAGGTTTGTGGCATTAAATAAAAAGGTGTTTTGGCAATAGAGCAATTAATTGCAAAGTTGTTGCACCTCGGAAATAATTAATGTAAAACAAACGCCACGTCAAACTACAGCAGACACTTTACGAAAGACCAGTGCTCCTATTAATAAGCGTTGCAAGTCCAAAATTGCACTAGAATACATATACCTCTTTCTTTTGTAAGGAAATCCTACTTTTACAAACTAATTAGATGAGTTATTGTTGAAGGAATCCACTGTTTATCATCTGACAGTAGGTTTGCCTGAATTATTTTTGCATATCTAGGAGGACATGATCAGATCTGGTAATGCATTTATCTTTAAGTTTAGATGCCTTATTGCATGTTTTCAAACGAGAGAGAGAGAGAGAGAGAGAGAGAGAGAGAGAGAGAGAGAGAGAGAGAGAGAGAGAGAGAGAGAGAGAGAGAGAGAGAGAGAGAGAGAGAGAGAGAGAGAGAGAGAGATGTTTATCATTGTTTCTATGTTTATGATTGCGATTGTAGTTATTCATATGGAGCTAGAAAGGTCGTATGTTCGATTTCCGGTCCGGCTGAGTATGGCTATCTGTTATGCTATACGAATTGTATTTTTTTAAAGCTCGGAATAATTTTACGCTTTTCAACAAAGTTCTTATTACTGACTAGTACATCCGTGCAACCTCCCAAAGTTCTTCCGTGCACCTCTGCAATGATTATCCAATTATTATATACCATTTTGTTCACTTTTTGGTAGGTTGTTCTTACACGGGAAAACTGTAATTCCAACAGTATGGCGGCTTTCAGATCGTTTGCCTATCAGCAAATTTTCGACAACAGAAATCGGCTTTGATCAGGTAAATCCGTGTTGTATGGAAAAGGTGGCAAAGTTTGTAGCCGGTGCTCCTTCAAAAAGTCTATAACATTGACGAATTGATGAGCTGGTGCGTTGTCCTTGGAGTAGATGGAGACATTGGGCACCGATTCTTGTGCAGGTGGTTCTGCGGTGTTCCACATCATTTTGTAACATATTGGAGGCATTAAAATGATGTCCAGTGACACAAGCCGAGTCGGGCACATATACCCGGATGACCGGGACATTTGCATTAAAAATTACTCCTCATGTAACTCTCTTGACCGACTACGTTGGGCGATTTGTGATCTCTACTCATTTTCTTCGATTCTCACTTTATTTTTTTGTTCTCTTGGATCCTGTTCATTATCTTCGACAATCTCCATCAAACGTTTTTGGTAACTCTTTTTATATTTGGAGAGTGGCTGTTCTAGTAATTTCAATAAGTTTATGATTTTGATTAGCTGTAACCAAAGGAGTCTGCAGTTTTATCAAGAAAGCACGACGAAATTTCTGACTACATGAAATCACCTAAACGGTATTATAAAATAATAATAAGGAATGCAACTCGACCACAAACCTCAGCTCGATTCGAATTTTCTCGCGCGTCTTTTATCCCTTCAGAATCGCACGAAGACTGAAAAACTACACATATTCATGAAAAAAAAAACCAGTAACATACCTTCTCATCACTCTCGGACGACCATCACATGAATCCAATCTGGCGAATTAACCTTTATTTTCACCATTACGGTCACAAACCCTGGAGACGTGAACCATTTGAGGAAGTAGCCCATTTCTACCACGGGCTAAAGAACGTTATTAAACTAATTTTACAAGATAAAATGTTTAACTTGCTTTTATTTTAGATTGCATCATTTTATAATTTTGGTATCTATTTCCAGAACAGAAATGTATAGTTATTTCTGATAGTAGAAATAACGGCTGATGCCGTCATCATATTCAAATATTAAAGCCTAGACGGATGATGGATCCGGAAGATTCTGCGCCGTGTTCGGAACGATTATTATACCCTAACTTATATTTACTGCTGAGTAGAAGGTAGTACAAATGGGCTACTTTCTCAAATATTTCACGTCTCCAGGGTTTGTGACCGTAATGGTGAAAAAAAAAAACAAGGTTAATTCGCCGGGTCGGATTCATGCAATGGTCCTCGAGAGTGATGAGAAGGTACTTTACTGTTTTTATAATGGATGTGTGTGCGATTCTGAAGGGATAAAAGACGCGCGAGAAAATTCGAATCGAGCGGAGGGTTGTGGTCGAGTTGCATTCCTTATTATTATTTAATAATACCGTTAAGGTGATTTCATGTAGTCAGAAATTTCGTCGTGCTTTATTGATAAAACTGCAGACTCCTGTGGCCGTAACATATGTGGAGCCAAGCTTGTACAACACTTTCGAAGTTGCAAATGATTCTTTAATATATTTTAAAACAGTTGACCAATACATGCCCGTGCTAACAAAAATATCTCCCACTGTGCATCGAACATCAACTGGTTCCTTCACTACATCCAGATAGAATTCAACAACAATAGACAACAATCTTCAAGCAAGAAAGTGGGTCATCTTCTATGCATTTGCATTCATCTTTACGATAATGAAACCACATTAATATCGTAGGATATGTCAAAGAATTACATCAGCAAACATATAGCTGCAGTAGCTCTTTAATGTTATTTTATCTCTATAACGGCATTACATATACAAACAACGAAATAAATATTACTCAGTATTCATTACGCTTCACATACCATTCGTTGGTACTCGTCTTCTAAGAATGCTCAACGATACACATAAGTACGATTGTTTTGGGTCTACATATATGATATCAAGACAAACAATGTGTAAATTTATATTTATTTCTGTTTGATATTGTGACTGTTATTTGCATATTTCATAAGTAGAATAAAGGTCAGTATAATTATGTCCATAGCTCAAATGGTCAGAAAAACTCGTAATCCAAGGTAATAAATGAACCTATGAAATACATATAGTATACGTTTAGACAAATTTGGTAGTGTACGGAACAAAAAAAAGAGCTTCAGGCGATAGGGTCTTTTTCAACGCAAGACTGTTTTCTTCTAACCACTAATTTGTTTCAAGATGAAAATCGCATTCTTCATATCCCCGTAGAGCTATGTAATTAGTCCTACTCTGACAGCCCCAGTGTTTAGTGTCAGAGATCAGCGACATTATCAGAACCCCGTGCGTAAAGGTCAACCAAAACCACTAGGCACATATGTAGGTCGTACTTATTATCAAGCGAAATGTGTAGCAGGCAAGTGTGAAGTGCAAGAAAAAGTAGCCCCAAGCAAGCTGACTTCAGGTTTTGATAGGAACCATTTATTTTGTAGCACAGGGATTGCAGGTTTCTTCTTTCCGAACATGTATGTCCTACCGACCAAAAATAATACTTGATATGTAGTTTGTTTAGTAAGTTGTTGCGTAGAACTCTATAGGGTATGAACGCCTCCTTTAATTTACCAGATTTTTTCGGACTCAACTGTGATTTAAATACTCGTTTCTCCGTCTTCATTTATTTTTATAATTGCAACATAACGTAACAAAGAAAATGAAAAAAAAACACCACACCATTTAACTATAATAAATAGGATGTCGTGATACGTATACTAATATTTGACACGAATGCTAGTATTTGATGCGTATACGTATACTATTATTTCTTACGTATATTTCATACGTATTCTAGTATTTGATACGTATACTATTATTTGATGCGTGTAGTCTTTAATACATATATTAGAGTGTGATACGTATACTAGTATTGGTTATATACTAATATCTGAAACATATACTAGTATTTAAAACATATATTAGTATGCGTATAACATTTGATGCAATTTCACTTTTCTAGACCAAATTTGGAGACGATTTCAACAATTTTTTGCGTACCTGTTACTGTGTGAAATATAGCCAAGAGATTTCGCTTTTCTAGACAAAGAATAGAAATAATTTCAATATATAACTCCAGTAATATTGTCTCATCGTACATTTTCCATTATAAAAAATAAACAGACATCTATAAAATTTTTCCAGTGAATGGCATCATTGCTTAGTCACAAACAGGAAAGAAGCATAATTTGACTATTATCGTATAAAAAAAAACTTAAAGTGAGCTTTAAAAGAGACCAAATAACACATATTCTGTTTTATTTGTGTGCTAATTGTTTTCGTAAAATCAACTCATTAATATATCCAAGCTAGTGAAGACTTTTGGTATTCTAATAAAAAACATTTACAAACCTTTCTACTGTCAATTATCATTTATATTTTGAAATTTCATTCTAACTCTAACTTCATAAATCGTTTAATATTTGACACGACTTTTCATCGTTTTCGGATCGTACCGTCCTCTGATGGTTGTAATGTATACACTATGCATATGAATGGGTGTAGTGCATAGACCATGCATATAAATGGGTGCAATGCGTAAGTCTTGCATCGGAATGGGTGTAATGCATAGACCATGCATATAAATGGGTGCAATGCGTAAGTCTTGCATCGGAATGGGTGTAATGCATACACCATACATCTGAATGGGTGTAATGCATGCACCATGCATATAAATGGGCGTATTACATAAACCTTGCATCTGAATGGGTGTAATGCATAAAGCATGTATATCAATGGGTGTAATGCATACACCATGCATATAAATGGGTGTAATGCATAAAACTTGCATCTGAATGGGTGTAATGCATGCACCATATATCTGAATGGGTGTAATGCATACACCATGCAAATAAATGGGTGTAATGCATAAAATTTGCATCTTTATGGGTGTACTTCATACACCATACATCTGAATGGGTGTAATGCATACACCATGAATCAAACAATGGTATAAAACAACTTAAATGCTTCGGTGTATCTTGTATCTTTTTATTCTGATTTGTCGATAGCCAATAGATCACCAATTGACCGATTATTCATTGGATAAAGAACAATAGGTTTCTGCAAGATTGGTTTGCAGATGAATAAATGGTAATTATACAGGGGAGTGAAAACTATGTCCAAAAATATGACTAATAGAAAGGTTGATATAGAATTAAATTAAATAAACGCATTAATTAGAAATATAGCGATAAAGTAACCGCTAAACGGTTTAATTATGGATACATTGATTAGGGAATCCCCTTAACACATCAATTAAGGATATATTGATAATGGATCCACTTACGACATTATTAGGAATATATTGAAAGGGGTACACCAACCACATTAGCTAGGCATATATTAATAATGGATCTAATATTATATATATATATATATATATATATATATATATATATATATATATATATATATATATATATATATATATATATATATATATATATATATATATATATATATGATAAGGGAATAAGGGATCCACTATTAATTAGGGATATATTGATAAGTGTAACGCTAAACACATTAGTTAGGAATATATTAATAAGGAACCCACTGAACATATTATTTTTAAGTAATTTTGGAGAGTAAGCTATGAAGGATTTAAAGACATGAATATATCTTCCCATCTTAGAAAATTACCAAAAGGTCAAAACGAATGCAATATGATTTTTAACGAATCTTTGATAGTTTTGTAAATCGTATTGAATTACAATAAACGTTTAGATTACGTAAAAGACGCTTGAAATATGAACACTGGTCTATAATTCATACAATTATCTTTTTCTAACAAGCTTCCAATTAAAATATACAATTGTTCGCAGCATTAGTCACATGCCAATATTGTACCATTAACTTTTCACACGTCTCGGTAGATTCAGTAAGAGCTATAAAACTGGTATTTAAAATGTAAATAATAAACCAGTTGTAATGTTTGGGATACTATTTCCATGGGATTTCTCTCTCAGAGGGATTGTGTTGCGATGTGGGATAATAAAATATAAGTCACCTAGAACGTATTGCGACTTAGAATCATAATACAGCTGTAGTATGTGCGTATATATATATATATATATATATATATATATATATATATAGATATATATATATATATATATATATATATATATATATATATATATATATATATATATAAGGTGTTTTAGAACGAGATATTATCGACTAATTCATCACTATGCTCTTTCGTATGTTTTGTTTTAATATTAGTCTGAAGATGTGTTTAATATAATGCTTAGATATAATGTGAGAGAAAATAATTTGTTTTGATTATTCACTGGAATTACAAAATGCTTATTGAATCTGGACTCTGGACTAAAATATAATTCAGAGATTATTGAGAGTTTGTTCAAATGAGTGCTTGACAATGTCATTGTGACACTTTAAGACTGTTGGCACATCAGCACATTCTTTAACCTGAAATTCATTCGGAACACTCTAACTTTTTGGACGTGTGTAAAGTGTTTTAGTTTAGTTTCGATTTATTTCATATATTGTAAGTTTCTCTTACGTTTTCATTTTCTATCAGAAAAATGTTAGACTTGATTGCTAAGTTTTACAAAACTTCTTGATTATGCCACTTTTTGTTACTTAGTTTAATGCCAGAGATTCAAAACATCACATAGTTCCTAGTAATAACTCTTTGGATTGACTGTTTTAAATTATCAAAAAGAATTTGACATGATGTTTTGTTTTGAAAGGACAACACAGAACGAGGTTTCAATGAGCTTTGCACGTCTTTTCCCGTCTTTTCACTCATCACCATTTGCCATTTTCGAGTGATCAGAGAAGTCAGTATTGACATTTTATACATTCTGGTAGAAGTCAGATAGCTATTCTCACTGTCAATGCGTTACTATGCATTGTGTCTCACTAAATATTTTCTTTATATCTCGTTTAAGGTGCCCCCCCCCTCCTGTCGCTACACTCAGCTCTGCCATAGAGAAGGTAATATTTCTTCAGCATGCGATAGTATTTCAGGTCCAGTCCAGATTGACAGAGTGGAGAATTAAACAAATTCCTTTCAGATCCAGACTAAGGGTCAAGCCAGTGGCTCAGCGTTTGTTTATTCTATAGTTGATGAAATACTGGATGTGAGCGATTCAGTGAAAGTGTTCGTGTGATAAAGAATACTTTCGTTTTGTTTTGAAATGGCGAGAAACAATGACGGCAAATTTTGTGTGCACAATCCCACAATCGGTTATAATGTCCACATGAAAGCTATAGTGTCTATCGGACTATGTGATAATACGTTGAATGACATAGCATATTCCCACGTATACGAATAGTACCAAATCTCAAGACTCGCTTGTGTAGCAATGCCTAAATCGTTTAAGACGCCAAAAAAGCAATGAAAACAATTATTTACATAATGGATTGGTGAAAATAATTTGAAGAGATTAAACTCCTATTCAGTCACTACTTAACTTACTTTTTTTTTAAAAAAAAGGTAAAAATAAGTAAGAAAAATCTTTGAAAACGATTAAGTATATTGTTTTACATAATCACTTACAAAGTAAATAAAGTCCGAAGGACTTTCTGCACACTTTGTGTGTGATTAGGTAAATTTACACATCGATTAATACCCAAACGTTATCATACAATGCTTACAATTCTAAGTTACTTCCTTTCTAAAATCAAATCAGCAGATTTAGTCAACAAAACAAACTTTTTTTTACATCGAAGTTTTCTTTCATTAGCCTCTTAACTGCGATAGAATACATAGCCCTGTCTTCGCTGGCCATGATTCGTCGATTCTTTTATACTGTGATAGGGGGTAGAATGTCATAATGCGTCACGTCAGTGATATGTTGTTATCATCATTTTTTCCCCATATATATATATATATATATATATATATATATATATATATATATATATATATATATATATATATATATATATATATATATATATATATATATATATATATATATATATATATATATAAGGTCGCTACGGTTAAACCAGGTAAATTCTTTTTTTTTCGAAAATTATGCTTGCGTAAGGTACGTATTAATAGCAACGTCTTTGTTTCTATGCATATTCGATCTTTCAAAATCAAAATCGTGTCCAGTTTTAGTGAAATCCCATGGTTGACGTTTGAACCTGATCTTTAATAACTGCTGCTGTAATATGTTGCATTAATTTCCGAAGATTGTCTTCTAAAGCCTGTCATGTACGCTTAGACAAAATGAGTCAATGTTGGAGTGCAGGAAGGTCTGTGCAATTACATTGTTTTAACTTCTATTAGTCGATTTTAATCAGTGACTTGTAATTTTGGATCGGAAATCACAGGAGTGGGTGGGTAAGAGCTTGTTGTTGTCATCATTAGTGGACAAGGAGTTGACATAGATAAAACTTCACATCAAATGATCTAAAAACCAAAATCAAAAGTATTCGCCAGAATTTATCGATGTGTAAAAAATTCCAGATTAGTATCACGTGACCGTTTGCACCCAAAATCGCAGTCAATTCATAAAAATTGGAATTATAAATTGTTAAATGTTTAGAATAGAAACTGTCATTTATCTTTTTGATTTTATGTGTTTGTTGTTGTAGCTTTTCTAAATTCGTTCTCTACTCGATATTATACGATAATAAAATTGGTAAATTAAATAATTTCCTATTTTTACATTAAGAGTTCATCTTAACTGAAATAGTATTGGTACAGATGAAGTGAAAAATAATTATTAAGTAAAAATAATGTTATATTTTGGAAGAAAAAAGAGATTTTGCTTGAAATGCAAAAGGTGTGATTAAAAGGAAAGACATCAATTTGCAATATATAGGTAGAGATTCTTTAGTATATAGTTATCAAAGGAACCAGAGTAGTTTATTTCATTTCAACATAGAGGTTTTGACTGAGCCTACGGGATTCAGACAGACAGAAAAGAGTAGATGATAAAAATACATTTTAGATAGATCAGCATAAATAAAACTCCAACAATTGCATTAAAGAATTACAATAGTTGTTATTTTTTAAGTCGTATGCAAAGGGTAAAAGAAGTGAAGATCCTGTAATCTTACTTTGCCTTCCGATTCGAAACGTATCTTTATCCGATTCGAAACGTATCTTTATCCGATTCGAAACGTATCTTTATCCGATTCGAAACGTATCTTTATCCGATTCGAAACGTATCGTTATCCGATTCGAAATGCACTTTTTTATCCGATTCGAAATGTATCAACTTGTCTGTCTACTATTACAAAAAGTACATACAAAAAAACGGACAAATGATTGAAATAAAACAAAACTGTTATCACAATAACATTAATTCCATGATATGTAGTTCTCAAGACCTATTTATTTATAAAAAGGAAATCATATGATAAATGGACTCATTGAAATTAAAGTGATAAAAAAACACCTTAGCGGTTTCACATCAGATTTAAAATGTCAGTAATTATTTGTTCTTCTAATGCAACTCATGGTAATGGAAAATGAAAGCAAAGATTGGAAGGAATCTCACATAACAACACATACATTGAAATTAAATTGATATTTCCAAGTCAAAGATTTTAAATTACTTCATGTCCTCTATATTCCGCTAAAGAAAATCGAAGACGATGTCATTATGGTTTTCATTTTATTAAAATTTACATCCCTTTGTATCAAATTAATTGTTGAAAGTAGTAGCAGTTTCGTACGTAAAAAGATTATCTTTGGATTAACGATATCAATGAAAACATCTTTTAAAAAAATATTAAAATGATCATTCAATTAAATTGTCCATTTAGCCTGTGGCCACGTAATGATTTTCCATGTAGCAATGCAATGTTACAACTCATCTGAAAGTGTTTCCATGCCTGTTATTTCTTTAATCATGTACAACTAATTAGTCCTTATAAAGAAACTAAATTAGCCAGTATTAGAATGGGTATTATAATAACGTCTTTGAAGATTTAAAATTTAGAGTTACAAATAGGAATGACTATATGAAAGTATGTCTACTTAATACTAAATATATCGGTACCTTGTTTTAACATGTAAGTCCTTTGTTAATTTTGTTTTTCTTTGTGAGTTTGGTTCTTTAATATTCCGATCCTTGTCTTTTTTTTTACAATAAATGGAGCTGAATCATTTTGTTATGATTATGTCCTACAGTCAATGAACTGAATGTTCTAATTATGTTTGGCGGTCTTATTTTGTAACAAGCAATGTAAAGTGGTGTTATTTTGTAACAAGCAATGTATGGCGGTATAATTTGTAACAAGCAACGTATAGTGGTGTTATTTTGTGACAAACATTGTACAAAGGAGTTATTTTGTAACAAGCAATGTATTGCGGCGTTATTTTGTATCAAGCAATGTATAGCTGTTTTATTTTGTAACATTGATTTATAGCGGTGTTATTTGCAACAGGCAGTGTCTAGCAGTATTATTACGTATCAAGGTGTGTAAAGCAGTGTTATTTTGTAACAAGCAAGGTAATATTTACATTTATTTATACGTGTTTTTATTTTCTTTTTAGTGATATTAAAGAAATGTATTGTAAACCGATACAATAATCGAAAAACAAGTTATTCATATGTGAAGTCATTGCTTTAATCATATTTTGAATAAAGCTGAAAACTTTAAGTATTATTTATATCATGTCCATTCTATTATTAATATATTTAACAAGAAGATATGATAGATGATTATCTTATCGTTGTATTGAAATAGAAAAATATGTTCTTATTATATGCATAATTAAAACAACTTTTTGGTATATTCCGCCTTCCTCAGTGATGGTGTAACATAGCGGTTAGCTATTTTCTTAAGAAAGGAAGTTCGCGACTAATTATATCTCCTTCCATACGCGGAGATCGGTAAAGCAAATTATCACTTTTGTAATAAAAACTAAATAAAGTTTAATAATCATATCTTCGTACTTGCATCGTATGTTAATCTGTAATGTCAGTCTAATCTTGTTGCAACGGTTCACATGGCATCTTTGCCTTCGATATTCGCAATCGCTTCATTTAATTCTCGTCAGTTTGATAACGCTTCTTGGGTTTTCGTTCGGTTCTAATAAATTTTGTCATACCCCCACCCACTGCACACTGTAGGGTTAGTTTATTTAACTACATGCTCACTAATGTTTGAGTAATTAAAACCAGTTGTTGAACTACCATTCTCTCAGGACGAAAGGGGATGTGGGTTGAAACAATGCTACCTCAAGAGCATAATATTTAAAGAATTTATTAGAAAACAATAATCCACTTTCTACGTAGCATATATACTACTAGACTTTCAAATACTCTTTTACATAGGCCTATTCTAACGACTGAACTTTTATAGAGCATTAAAATTTTATTTATCTATCTATCTATCTATCTATCTATCTATCTATCTATCTATCTATCTATCTATCTATCTATCTATCTATCTATCTATCTGTCTGTCTGTCTGTCTGTCTGTCTGTCTGTCTGTCCATCCATCCATCCATCCATCCATCCATCCATCCATCCATCCATCCATCCATCCATCCATCCATCCATCCATCCATCTGTCTGTCTGTCTGTCTGTCTGTCTGTCTATCCATCCATCCATCCATCCATCCATCCATCCATCCATCCATCCATCCATCCATCCATCCATCCATCCATCCATCCATCCATCCATCTATCTATCTATCTATCTATCTATCTATCTATCTATCTATCTATCTATCTATCTATCTATCTATCTATCTATCTATCTATCTATCTATCTATCTATCTGAGAGAGAGAGAGAGAGAGAGAGAGAGAGAGAGAGAGAGAGAGAGAGAGAGAGAGAGAGAGAGAGAGAGAGAGAGAGAGAGAGAGAGAGAGAGAGAGGCACATAATGCAAACAAAATTGGACAGGGAGGGTTTTGATGTGCAAAATGTAGAATATTCACGTTTTTTAAATCTAGAAATTACATAATTTTCAGGCCTAATAGTCAAGTGCTTAATAGAGGATATTTTTTTTGTTTTTTTATTGAAATTACACCAATATGAAGATGATAACACATAACTAAGAAGAAAAAGATTTTTTTTTTTATATCTTTACCATTGCCAGTATGCGTTTACTTCACTAATACTCGACAAGTCCTAAAAAGAGGAACGGCACTTGACTGAGGGACAGTCAAACAATCAGTTTTGTTCATCTAAGGCCGGTTACGTTGTTAACTGCTCCGACGTGTGCCACTACGGGCAACTAATTGCCTCTTACGCCAGTTTAACAAGCTAATAACGATTATGGGCAAGCTTTCGAATTAGTAGTTACGGTGAGTTAGTAAGGGTTACGACACAATCACACCTTGACCATTACATCCGTCAATCAAACTGTCAATTACCAACGAGTACCGACCTACGATGCTCGGGGCTACAGCTTTTCAGTTTAAGTTATCGTTCTCCCCGATTAGTCTGCAAAGAATCAAAGAGAAGATGGAAAAGTAGCTTGTTGGCGTTTTCCCGTCAAGGGTCAGCTACTTGCTCGTGATTTCGACTTTAATTAATCACCATGTTAACCAATTAAAATTCAGTTTCAAAAAAATATTTCTAATTGGCATACACATTCATAAATTTAGCGATGAAAAATTCAAAAATTAGTGACTTAGAAATAAAAAAAAAATATAAAGAAAATTCCCGATTCCTACAGCAACTAAAAAGATCGATATTTATATGGCGTATAGAGCCAGTAAATAATTCGATATAATATACCATGACATCTTAATCATTCAGTTGAAAGACATTCTTCCAATAAAAAGGGACATGTGTGTCCATCCAAGAAAGAAACGTCTCGCGATGGTAAGCCAGTTCCAGAAGATTTGAAAAAGCATGCGAGCTTGGTACGAAAAAAAAATGAATTAAGATCAGGTCGAAGTTAGGGCCAACAGAATCAGAACCACTGTAGTTTGCAACTTTCATTTTACCGAGTACGTGTATTCTTTACTTATGTCTCTGTCACCACTAAATTATAAAACAAAAACAGGCAATTTAAACCTTACCATGCATTAGTTTTATGCAAATACGGTTTACATAGCTTGATTTATGTTTGTAATAAAACAAATGTGAAGGTTCTGCATCATAGACACCATTGTTACTTTTTTATACAAATTCTTGTCAAGGATTATGCCAACATTACTAACAACGCGTGTGGGGAACATAAAGTTCAACTTACTTAAACATAAAGTAACTGCAGTGATATGCAAGTCTGTAATAAAAGTTCGACATAGTGAAAAAAAGTAAACTGGAATGATATGCAAGGATATAAGCAAAGTAGACAATATTGCACAAAAAAAGTAACTGCAACGACCTAGTTTTCTTACAAATGTAAATTAGTTCGCTTTGAAGGGAATACATCCCTGACTACAATCGTTACCAGTTAAGACGAATTAGCTTTGAAGACGCAAACTGGCTCTCATCGTTACCAGTATTAAAAGAGACGATAATTTAGATCTTGTGTGCTAACATAACAGGGCAGGCACTTATTTTGTTTTAATTGAACCGAAAAGTAACTAACTGACCTTTTGATATAACCCAAATCAAACTCTAAGCCTAATTAGAGAAGACACAATATCATATAACACCTATAAGCCTTTCTTAACCCAACCGTCATACACAAATCAACATAAATAATGCACACAGCAATACTTTCAATATGTCCTTGTAAATGATGTTGCAAACGAGTTTTAAGACAAATTAATTTGTTTAACAATATTCATATTCTGAATAATATTCTTATATTCAATTTGTACAATGAGTTCTGCATTGTTTGAGTGGAAATGTTCATTTCCGTTGCAGATATATGACGATATTGCTGTAGACACCAAAGTTCTAGATTCCATGCAGACGAGTCCCATTCTATATATAAGGGGAAACAGACTCCTGCCAATAGCTGGCAGGAAGGCGATCCTTATCTGTGCCAATTGACCTGCTAACAAAAGGCCACTCGTAGTTTAGCGCCAAGGATATAGTAAGGCGTTTTGCTAATCACCCATAACTATCTGCCTGAGTTATTTGACATACAGATTAATGTCAATTTGCGATGCCGAATAAAATTAGGCAGACTTTTTGTCTTGTAAAAGCAAAAAGGTTTATTTGGCTGATGCAGTATTCCAGTATTCCGTCAGTCATTGCGAATACGTTTTGAGCAGAAGAAAATAAAAAATTTAATTTCAGTCGGTTGAGACACAATGCATAGTAACGCATTGACAGTCGCCATTTGCAAGCGAACTTTAGAAATGCCTCACTCTAATTGCCTGTAGAAAAGGAATGCTAATTATATATAACTTAATAGACATCGCACGTGCGTATTTCGAGGTTTTAAAATAGTATTTATTGAAAATATATCAACTGTAGATTTTGTATCATAGATGTTCTAACCAAATAAGCAATACGTCAACATTTATGAACAACTGACGGACGACAATTAGTGGAATATTATTATCTTATATAGTGTTTAAGTATGAACAGATCAGTCAAAGCTTATCAATTCCTACAAAAAGGACAAAAGAACGATTGAAGGTTGAAAGTGATACATAAATACAACAACTAAACCAGCAAAGTAAATGCAGTTAACATACCACAGTCAAGAGGACAGGTATAACGTGGACTTTCAACAATTGTAAATGCACCTGTTTTAGAGATAATTCGTTGGGATACAAATGAAGATCAATGATTTTCTGTTGTGTTTAGATTAAGAACTGATAATTCATAATAACATAAAAGATAACGCATTTCAATAACACTTCCAAAAATGCAAGTGTTAGAAAGACAAAATATGTATAAGATTTTGTGTCATGTCATAGTCTATATAATTTTGTAAAGACTGACTTGTGAAGGCATCATTCTTTATTATTGAAATTCCAGCAATTTTAAAGAAACTTTAGGGTACTGTGTGGCATCTTAATTTACAAGCAATTTACTGTAACTCCAAAACAACACACGAACTTGCTCTGCATCGTGAGCAGTGGTATCACATAAACTTACTTGGCTTCGTTAGCAATAAGAACGAATGTATTGGCATCGTATGCAATGACAACCTGTTATTGTTTATATCAAGAATATATTCAGATTTCGTAAACGAAAATATGGATCCGTGAAAATAATCTAAACGTACATTGTTTCCAATGACATTGATATGGATGACTTTCGTTGTGTAGATGTATCTGTCAGGCTATATTTCTATGTAATAAATACATCATATCCATTTATTACATAATAACATTAAATAATACCGAATATACACTGAGTGGCAGGCTCTTGTCCACTAACCCCCTCCAAATATCACCTCTAACTTATTTTGGCCTACGTCCATAGAACTTGATAGCTGATCACTACATCTCACCCCAAACAAACAAAAATAAATTATGCTTGCGCCTCTGCCAATCTATCAAATATTATGCAACCTACCTACCAGAAAATAAATGTATACACATACATATATGCAGGAATATAAGAATTGTTTAAAATATCTTGCAACAATGAAACAGTAAAGGAAACAAGTCAATTTATAGTTTAAATACTTGCATGTTAAATTATACATTTTATTCAATTGACCTAATTGAATAGAAAATTATTGTGACCTAATTTGATAACGTACCGTAAAGCAAGGATATTATCTACCAATAATTTGGCAGTTGTTTCCACTGCAAGGTAATCATTCCATTATTGCTCGATGTTGTATTTGCTCTAGGGAGATTCTAATTAATTATCTCGTACCAGTTATGTTGATTAGCACTGGAAATTTTAGCATAGCTTTAATTAAAATATCGCACAGACAACGAACGCTTTAACATGTTTTTATTCATAGTCACACATAACTCATCACAAATATTTGCGTGACGCTTTTTCCTACAAGCGCTTAATTTTGTTTTTATCATGGCACGTTACTTATTGTTCCCAATCTCGTTGGTGTGTACTCAGAATTTAATGTATAATCAAATGCTGCTTTTATTTTTGTGAACTTTGCAGAAGTTAGATATTTTGCGCTGGTTGTTGTAAATGATAAGCAATCATTGCTATAGTGTTTTTATCTTTCTCTCTTTAAGTTATTATTATTATTATCATTATTATTATTATTATTATTATTATTATTATTATTATTATTATTATTATTATTATTATTATTATTATTATTATTATTATTATTATTATTTTTATTGAATGACTAATAATATTCTCAGTATTTAATTTACCCTATTTTAAATGTATATAAACTGAAAAAGTTTGTATCTTATTTGTGTACAGTATATTGTGTAATATATTTACATTTACTTATTTGATTTCATTCTTGTAAAATCAATATCAATATAAAAAAATCTGGCAAGGATTGCTTAAATTGGTACCTTTGACATGGATAGCTTATAATGGTGCATTTGACAAGAATGTCTTACAATGGTGCATTTAACAAGAATGTCTTACAATGGTGCATTTGACAAGAATGTCTTACAATGATGCATTGAATAAGCATAACTTCCAAAGGTGCTTTGTACATGGATGACTTCCAATTGTACTTTTGACCTGGATGACTTAGGAAAGTTCATTGGATAAGGATGTCTTACAATGAATGGTACGTTTGACAGGTACGACAATGGTGCATCGGATAAAGATGACTTAGATTGGTACATTTGACAACAATGACTTATATTGGTGGATTTAAAATTGATGACTTAAGAATAGTTCATTGGATAAGGATGTCTTACAATGAATGGTACGTTTGACAGGTACGACAATGGTGCATCGGATAAAGATGACTTAGATTGGTACATTTGACAACAATGACTTATATTGGTGGATTTAAAATTGATGACTTACAATGGTTCATTGGATAAGGGTGTCTTACAATGAATGGTACGTTTGACAGGTAGGACAATGGTGCATCGGATAAAGATGACTTAGATTGGTACATTTGACAACAATGACTTATATTGGTGGATTTAAAATTGATGACTTACAATCGTTCATTGGATAAGGGTGTCTTACAATGAATGGTACGTTTGACAGGTAGGACAATGGTGCATCGGATAAAGATGACTTAGATTGGTACATTTGACAACAATGACTTATATTAGTGGATTTAAAATTGATGACTTACAATGGTTCATTGGATAAGGGTGTCTTACAATGAATGGTACGTTTGACAGGTAGGACAATGGTGCATCGGATAAAGATGACTTAGATTGGTACATTTGACAACAATGACTTATATTGGTGGATTTAAAATTGATGACTTACAATGGTTCATTGGATAAGGGTGTCTTACAATGAATGGTACGTTTGACAGGTAGGACAATGGTGCATCGGATAAAGATGACTTAGATTGGTACATTTGACAACAATGACTTATATTGGTGGATTTAAAATTGATGACTTACAATGGTTCATTGGATAAGGGTGTCTTACAATGAATGGTACGTTTGACAGGTAGGACAATGGTGCATCGGATAAAGATGACTTAGATTGGTACATTTGACAACAATGACTTATATTGGTGGATTTAAAATTGATGACTTACAATGGTTCATTGGATAAGGATGTCTTACAATGAATGGTAAGTTTGACAGGTACGACAATGGTGCATCGGATAAAGATGACTTAGATTGGTACATTTGACAACAATGACTTATATTGGTGGATTTAAAATTGATGACTTACAATGGTTCATTGGATAAGGATGTCTTACAATGAATGGTAAGTTTTGACAGGTAGGACAATGGTGCATCGGATAAAGATGACTTAGATTGGTACATTTGACAACAATGACTTATATTGGTGGATTTAAAATTGATGACTTACAATGGTTCATTGGATAAGGGTGTCTTACAATGAATGGTACGTTTGACAGGTAGGACAATGGTGCATCGGATAAAGATGACTTAGATTGGTACATTTGACAACAATGACTTATATTGGTGGATTTAAAATTGATGACTTACAATGGTTCATTGGACAAGGGTGTCTTACAATGAATGGTACGTTTGACAGGTAGGACAATGGTGCATCGGATAAAGATGACTTAGATTGGTACATTTGACAACAATGACTTATATTGGTGGATTTAAAATTGATGACTTACAATCGTTCATTGGATAAGGGTGTCTTACAATGAATGGTACGTTTGACAGGTAGGACAATGGTGCATCGGATAAAGATGACTTAGATTGGTACATTTGACAACAATGACTTATATTGGTGGATTTAAAATTGATGACTTACAATGGTTCATTGGATAAGGATGTCTTACAATGAATGGTAAGTTTGACAGGTACGACAATGGTGCATCGGATAAAGATGACTTAGATTGGTACATTTGACAACAATGACTTATATTGGTGGATTTAAAATTGATGACTTACAATGGTTCATTGGATAAGGGTGTCTTACAATGAATGGTACGTTTGACAGGTAGGACAATGGTGCATCGGATAAAGATGACTTAGATTGGTACATTTGACAACAATGACTTATATTGGTGGATTTAAAATTGATGACTTACAATGGTTCATTGGATAAGGGTGTCTTACAATGAATGGTACGTTTGACAGGTAGGACAATGGTGCATCGGATAAAGATGACTTAGATTGGTACATTTGACAACAATGACTTATATTGGTGGATTTAAAATTGATGACTTACAATGGTTCATTGGACAAGGGTGTCTTACAATGAATGGTACGTTTGACAGGTAGGACAATGGTGCATCGGATAAAGATGACTTAGATTGGTACATTTGACAACAATGACTTATATTGGTGGATTTAAAATTGATGACTTACAATGGTTCATTGGACAAGGGTGTCTTACTATGGTGCATTTCACAATGATGTATTGCAATGGTGCATTTGACATGTATGACGTATAATGGTACATTTGGGTATGGAGGTCTACAATGGTGCATTTAACAAGGATGACTTACAATTACGCATTTAACAAGTATGACTTACAATTATGCATTTAACAAGGATGACTTACAATTATGCATTTAACAAGGATGACTTACAATTATGCATTTAACAAGGATGACTTACAATTATGCATTTAACAAGGATGACTTACAATTATGCATTTAACAAGGATGACTTACAATTATGCATTTAACAAGGATGACTTACAATTATGCATTTAACAAGGATGACTTACAATTATGCATTTAACAAGGATGACTTACATTTGATGCATTTAACAAGGATGACTTACAATTACGCATTTAACAAGGATGACTTACAATTATGCATTTAACAAGGATGACTTACAATTATGCATTTAACAAGGATGACTTACATTTGATGCATTTAACAAGGATGACTTACAATTACGCATTTAACAAGGATGACTTACAATTACGCATTTAACAAGGATGACTTACAATTATGCATTTAACAAGGATGACTTACAATTATGCATTTAACAAGGATGACTTACAATTATGCATTTAACAAGGATGACTTACAATTATGCATTTAACAAGGATGACTTACAATTATGCATTTAACAAGGATGACTTACAATTATGCATTTAACAAGGATGACTTACATTTGATGCATTTAACAAGGATGACTTACAATTACGCATTTAACAAGGATGACTTACAATTATGCATTTAACAAGGATGACTTACAATTATGCATTTAACAAGGATGACTTACAATTATGCATTTAACAAGGATGACTTACAATTATGCATTTAACAAGGATGACTTACAATTATGCATTTAACAAGGATGACTTACAATTATGCATTTAACAAGGATGACTTACAATTATGCATTTAACAAGGATGACTTACAATTATGCATTTAACAAGGATGACTTACATTTGATGCATTTAACAAGGATGACTTACAATTACGCATTTAACAAGGATGACTTACAATTATGCATTTAACAAGGATGACTTACAATTATGCATTTAACAAGGATGACTTACATTTGATGCATTTAACAAGGATGACTTACAATTACGCATTTAACAAGGATGACTTACAATTACGCATTTAACAAGGATGACTTACAATTATGCATTTAACAAGGATGACTTACAATTATGCATTTAACAAGGATGACTTACAATTATGCATTTAACAAGGATGACTTACAATTATGCATTTAACAAGGATGACTTACAATTATGCATTTAACAAGGATGACTTACAATTATGCATTTAACAAGGATGACTTACATTTGATGCATTTAACAAGGATGACTTACAATTACGCATTTAACAAGGATGACTTACAATTATGCATTTAACAAGGATGACTTACAATTATGCATTTAACAAGGATGACTTACAATTATGCATTTAACAAGGATGACTTACAATTATGCATTTAACAAGGATGACTTACAATTATGCATTTAACAAGGATGACTTACAATTATGCATTTAACAAGGATGACTTACAATTATGCATTTAACAAGGATGACTTACAATTACGCATTTAACAAGGATGACTTACAATTACGCATTTAACAAGGATGACTTACAATTATGCATTTAACAAGGATGACTTACAATTACGCATTTAACAAGGATGACTTACAATTATACATTTAACAAGGATGACTTACAATTATGCATTTAACAAGGATGACTTACAATTACGCATTTAACAAGGATGACTTACAATTATGCATTTAACAAGAATGACTTACAATTATGCATTTAACAAGGATGACTTACATTTGTGCATTTAACAAGGATGACTTACATTTGATGCATTTAACAAGGATGACTTACATTTGATGCAGTAGATACCGATGACTTATAATGATGCATTTGGCAAGAATGACTTACAAGGGACGGTGCATTTGACAGTGATGACTTCGAGTGTTGCATTTGATAAGGATGACTTACAGTAATGCCTTTGACAAAGATAACGTACAGATCTGAAATTTAGGACTTCATTTAAGTGGTTGTAAAAAAACATAACCACAATATCATCTTTAGCTTTTCTGTGTTATTTTTAGTTTCATATAACCTGTCTGAAACAAAAGTTTGCCATCTTTATTTAAAACATATTTAATTTAGATTTTCAAGCAATCATGAATACAAGTAAAATAAAAAAGAAACATTTTTGCAGTGAAGAGTCAACACGTACACACATTTCTTTCAAGCATGCTCAACTATCTCCTTTGAATCTGCCGTGATGTACAATGTAGCGGGTACCTAGGATCGCTACTGGACGTGACATGCATTGAGTTTAATAAATCTGTGTCTCGTGAATGTGGATGCCACGCTTGATAAAGGTTTGGTCAAGTGGTCAGAAATTACTCGCAGACCTCCGACCTCATGCGCGCCATCCTTGACGTTGAGGGGAAGAGGATCAGAAAATGACCTTTCATGTCACAGTAAGAATCGTTGGTTAAGTGTTCGGTCAAAGTGCTTTTCAACAACAAATAAA
Organism: Potamilus streckersoni; assembly: GCA_016746295.1. Classification (NCBI taxonomy): domain Eukaryota; kingdom Metazoa; phylum Mollusca; class Bivalvia; order Unionida; family Unionidae; genus Potamilus; species Potamilus streckersoni. The sequence continues at coordinate 48,180 of JAEAOA010002232.1, forward strand.
GTCAGGCGAACTGGTTTACACATCATCTATAAAGGCACATAACCATATACAACTCAATAATTGGTGTGAGATCCATCACACACACACACACACACGCACGCACGCACGCACACACACACACACATACATATATATATACATACATACATACATACATACATACATACATACATACATACATACATACATACATACATACATACATACATACATACATACATACATACATACATACATACATACATACATACATACATACATACATACATACATACATACATACATACATACATACATATGAAGATCACATGAATGATAATCGCTCAGCTCTGGTAAAGCAGTTAAAAGCAATCTACTCTCTACTATCGATAGCTCATCCATAGAATCTGCATAATAATATAGCATAAAATACAAAATTAGTATTAGGACCACATATTGATATTTCTTCTTTTTCAATTCTATAAAGAAGATTTTACACAAACACGCCATTATTTGCTCATTATGTCTTCGTGACTGACTTGGTTGCCAGTTATTTGATAACGAAACGAAATGTTACGTCTTTTGTTCATCTTTAGAAGTTAGAAAAAGGACACGCTCGGACATGAGGGTGGCTTTGGTTTTTAGAAAGTGGCCCACGTCTATTGTGTACAGACGTCGTTTTATTCTGCAGTACACTTGTTTGTAAGGTATTCATTTTCAGACATGGTCATTTAAATAGCAACATATTTGTAACGTTATTTAGCCTTTTTGTTCTTGCTTCCTCTTTAATATCTTTTTTAAGAAAATCTTTACTATGATAAGACGTATTCCATATAAGAGTTATTTTAAATTTATTTATTTATCTATTTATTCTTCGAGGCATAAAACTCTTTTTGTGATGAGTTTGACCGTACAGCATGATACAAAACACATCTTCGTGTAATCGTGTTTCATTATTAGTGCTCTACACATATGTACATTCCTTTTTGACATTTGTTTTCCAAAAATTGTAGACTAATTTCAATTGGAATATACTGACCTTCGTTTTAGATTGCTAAATTAAAGGTATGAATAATCTTTATTTGTCTCTTTCTCTTTCTATCATCACTTCTGAAACTCATAGATATCACTGTCCTATTTAAAACGAGTACGATGCGATTAATTTATTTAAAAGTCATTTGATATTGTAGCTATTGGTTCCACACATTCTTGTCATTGTTGGGGCATGTTCTGCCGATAAAACGAAATGCTACGGTCAGGTGTATTTATTTTAGCTTCTTTTTCATAGAATTTCAAAGGTATGAAAGTACATTGATATTCAATGACTACCCTGTCAAAAGATCGACCTACCCGGTCAACGGTCAGTATCTGGGGTCAAACACGCCATGTGTCTTACCGCTGGGCTCAAAATACACAATAGAGATCTATTTGACCATATTATGCATGACCTTCAAGATACATCATTGCATTTCTTGAACACACGGTTTGTATTTAATTGGATACATTGTCCAGCTGGCCATCAGCCTCACGCACTAAGTGTTGAGCGATCTTTTCAATAATTTGAGTGTACATTGTACATCAACATTTCTTTAAAAAAAACCCTGACAGACATGGGGGACAAATTTCAAAAAGTGATGGTAAAATTGTATTTTTTGTTATCCATCAACTATGAAAAACTTGAAAGTGCAGATAAAAAACTTAGAGTATTATTTATGTATTAATCATTACACCTCCTTTAATATCTTATTAGATTTTTAATAAAGAGACCATCTGTCAATAAAACAACTATTGAGTAGAAGCGCCATTGAAAATTGTCTTGCATCACTAATATTCCAGATTAAGCATTTCGTGCTTAAATAAATTATTATTATCCACGGAAAGTGATTCTTTTAGATACATTTGGTATTGCTTTTAGTAAAGGTTTGAATAATCCACGTATCTATCCGACAATTACCATGTCACTATGTCTCTCTATCTGTCTGTCTGTTTGTCGTTATCTGTCTGTTTCTCTTCCCAACCTCTTCGAGTCGTCGACCGTAACTTGTTTGCAGTCTGCACTCTGTTGTTAAGAGTCTAGGCTCTTACAAAAGGTAACAAGGCAAGAGTGAAGGCAACAAGATTTATAAAATTTAACACATAATGTACTACCCTAAAAACCCAAGGTAAAAATAAGAAAAACAAACTTAAGATTGTACCAATTCAAATCTAAAATTAATCCAAGAATTAAAATATAGAAGTCCTATTAATGAAAAGTCCTAAATTAATCTGAATTAAATGGAAGGCGATGACGTATGCAATAGTCAGCGTTGTATTGATGTGTCAAAAGTTCCTTGTTGAATCATGGAAAATAATATTCCAGTTTGGACTTCTGAATAAATTTATATAAATGTCTTTGTAACAGAATTCCAATACGAGCTAGTAGTATTATTTTCAAGGGAAAGAACTCATTACATAAAATGAAAAATTCAACTCAAACTGGTCACAGCAAAACACCTTTAAGTGTCAAAGATTTCAAGCCCAACTCAACTTTCTCTTATAAAGAAAAAGTTATACAGCAAATTAAGACGCAAAAAAGATTCCCGTATGAGGGTCACGTGGTCATTTTCTAGAATAACATAGAAAATTGTTACATGCCTAACATCACGTATTCAGTACAGCCTTAACTGGAATCAATGGTTCTTACTCTGGGAAAAAATAAAAAAGTCAGCAACTAGATACAATGTTTCTACTACTGGCTGCTTATCAGGTCAAACAAAACTGAACTGATTTTTTTAAAATAAAAAATATCCAATCCAGTAGACAAAGTTATCATTACAATAACATGTAATGAAATTTAAAAAAATAAAACTAACAAACAGAGAAATAAATTACTTATACATTACACCGTCAACCTGTGAGGCAAATATATTGAACATTTTTCCTATTATGAAAGGCAAAACTAAGTATCTGTCAGGATTTTCTTTTGTGGCGACGATCAATATTCCCACTCTTGTTACGTCAGACATCGTCTTATCAAAACTCAGCAGAATTAGGATATGATTGTTTAGCAAGCTGATATACATATACCATCGTATTAACATGAAAACAATTTATTTTTAGCGGCTGCCAGCATTCCAAACGCTAGACCCCTCTGATAATCTATCACAGACAACTATGGCTGAGCCTTACTAGCTGTTCTATATCGGTCGATACACTCCGATTTTCCTTTGTTAAGACAATTCACTTACACAAATTAATTGATGGACTTTATGTCTCATCGTAATTACATTACTTGCAAACTAGCGATTCATTGACTAAGACATAGCAAGATCAATTCTTAGCATACGTGATAAATATCATTTTAGAAAGATAAATTAGTTCTCAGAATTCATATAGTAATGCATGAAATTCCTATAATACATGATTTCTTTTAAACCTGAACGAGGTACATCGAACAAATTAATGTTGTACATGAGTCATGTAACATTCGATACAAATGTATGCAAATCGATAACTTCCAAACTCATGGAAAATAATTACAGACTGACATCAATGAGCATAACACTTGTCTCCGATAGAATACCATTGTCCCTTTAGGAGAATCACTCTGTCTATGCAACCGAATCTCTCTACTCGTTTCCCTCAACTTTTCAGACACCCTTTCCTTGGACCATTTCTTTAACGCGAGAAATTACTTGTAAATATCCACGGAGTCCCTCAAACTCCCCTTTCGGACGAAAAACTTGGACTGACGACTTTCGCATAGGGAAATTACTGAAAACATCCATTTTCGTCTGGGAAAGAAGCACCCCCGTTTAGTAGCCAGTCAAGAATACTTTTCACCAACCGCAAAAATTTTAATATTCCCATCGAAGTCAGAAAATAACATTTTATGACATCTATTCCAGAATGGCTAAAACTGTCTCTAGATTTTTTCTACTTTGTCATTTCCTCTACACGACCTCACGTTAATATTTCTGTCTGACCATGATCCTAGTGGGTCCTAATTAAATCTAGTCATATCTCGTCCATGCTTCCATTTGCCTAATACAGAAAATAAAGTTTCAGAAAGTTATCTCAACTGTATGGATGCATCACTTCATGACATAAATGTTATGCCATATCACTTTGTATTATAAAATATCAATTAAACAGTTGATGAAATGCGTTGCCCTGTCATTTTAGCTTGAGGGACGAATGAATATGAATTCTAAATGACAAATGAAAATAAAATATTAAAGATTACCAAAAATTGTTGTGAAAAATATTCAGTAGATCGTTGGTGTACACGGTTATTATTACGATTTCTCTCTTACTTCTCTATTGTATCTCGCTTTGCTTATCATTAGAATGACGATTGAATGACACGCATGCTTGTCCTAGGAGCTTAAGAGCGAAAAACACCATATGTATACATACATACATACATACATACATACATACATACATACATACATACATACATACATACATACATACATACATACATACATACATACATACATACATACATACATACATACATACATACATACATACATACATACATACATACATACATACATACATACATACATACATACATACATACATACATACATACATACATACATACATACATACATACATACACATGCATACACACATACACACATACATATGCATACACACATACACACACACACACAAACACACACATATATATATATATATAAATATAAATATATATATATATATAAATATATAAATATAAATATATATATATATATATATATATATAAATATATATAAATATAAATATATATATATATATATATATATATATATATATTTATATATATATATATATATATATAAATATAATTATATATATATATAAATATAAATATATATATATATATATATAATTTTTGGTTTATTGCATTGCATTATAATGGTAGGGTTAGTTATTAATTTATTTTATAACTTGTGACCCATTCAAGTGAACTGATTTTTGGTATATTATATAAGTTAGAGCCTGGTAGACTGCAAACTGTAAAGCAAGAGAATTTTTACATATATATAGAAGTTTCGTTATGACTGCAATGAGACGTACCAGAAAGAAAGTATGGGAAATAGCTACTTGCAATCGTTTGCAATTTTTTCAAAAATGGATTTAAGTTTGGACGTTTGCAGTGCGACGACTTCAGTACGATGAGCGGATTTATAAATACAATTTGGTCAAGATTGTTGATGCAGATGATAATAGTTTCTTTTCTCAAATATATTCTTATATTGCATTACAAATAACATGTTATTTATTAATTTACACACAAAGTGATACAATCCTGAATAAAAAGAAATTTCCAGCATTTCCAAGAGACATTTAAAACACTTTTCAATGACTTAGGACAGTGACCTTTTTAACAGATTATTTTTTGTCTCATTACGTGTCCTATTGAAGACTATCGGTAGGTAAGGATTTAGAAAGTGTTAAATACAATTCATATAGAGGAAGGCTCCGTAATTATACTCCGATATTTCTCTTTGATTGCCGCTACCGTCCGTTACATCGGTCATTCCTTCCTCACCTGTTGCACATAAAGGATGAGGTCACCGAAGCGGATTGATCCTCAAAGTGACCCTTGACTTGAAAGCAAGACCAGGGAAAAACTAGGTCACGAGACTGAACCTCAGTCCAGATCTCTCTCTCTCTCTCTCTCTCTCTCTCTCTCTCTCTCTCTCTCTCTCTCTCTCTCTCTCTCTCTCTCTCTCTCTCTCTCTCTGTTATCTCAACAATTACTAATTACATAGGTACATGAAGCACTGTCGACCAATTTTATATTTTTACACAAAATTAGCATATATTGTTCAGACTTAAACGTGATGATACCTAAATTTTACGACGAACATTCAAATTTGTCACTAATATCCATTTAGTCATCGCCAATGTTGGCAACAGGAATAATTATCTAGAGGTTGTGTGCATCGACATTTTAACACAGGAGTTTTATGTAGCTTTGTTTATCGTGAAAATTTTCACCATTGACTATGCTTTATTTCCCGCCAGTATCAGTATCATAAAGCAAGGTGCGGACAGACAGACGGCTTGACCGAAGTTTAATAGGTTTTCCATTAACATGTCAACTCCCCCTCCCCCATGTAAAGAAAATTCGATAAATGGTTTATGCAGCCAAGATGAGGTTTCATGCGTTCATCTAGGTAGTTCTTAATTCTTGAACTGTAAGTAATTATTGAAATACACGTCCTATTGTCTTCTCTTGTTAAATAAACATACATCTTTTTATTATTTTCGAAGTGATTTATGATTCAATACCCTGTCCGGAATAATATATGATATGCGGTAGTACGCTGTCCGGAATAATTTATGATGTAATTGCATGTCCGGAAAATGCATGATATACTAAACTAATTTGTATCTTCTAATCACTAATTGTTTCAGCTCCATTGTTAGCTTGATACAAAAAGATGCATGTTTGCCAAAATCTAATTTCTTATTTACACAAACGAACCATCAACTGACCCCAGTGTTTTATATCATGTCTTGTTTTTCTGGGTGTTTCAAGTTTTTGGTGTTGTACCGTTTCGGCCATGTATAGTCGTCACCAATGAAGTGTAGTCTATCTAAATTTTGTTTCAAGTCAAAATGCTCTGGCTGGACATAATTGTTACTAGATATTATATTCAAAATGCATACATTTATAATAGATCAAGTACAATCCCTATAATTTCGGCCCGTGGATATCCCTTAAACCAGAATGTAGCCTGCCTATCACTTCCGGTTAGACTAGAAAGGGTATTGTTTTGATTTGTTGTTTAAGGCTTAAGCTTCACGTCATCTCTTTTCAACTGTCAGATGAAATTCAAAAATACTATCAAAGGCTTGTAAAATTAATTATTAATCAACTACTGAAGTAATTTTTTTATTAAACATCTGAACTTATAATAGGACCTATCCTCTGATACTAATAGTTTCAGAACTCAGCCTTTTCCATTTTTATTAGTAACATCGGAACATTAAACAAAAATTTACGTTTGTGTTTATTTAATTTATTTTGTCAAAGCAAATTACTTGTATTTAGTAGTGCACTGCTTGATTTTTATTTGTTGGAGCTTGTCCATTTCGTTCCAGTTTTTAAGTTAGATATATACGAAAATAAACACCTTTACCTTGAACATATAGATTCATATATGTTTTACCATTATGCTAAACTTGACTGTCTATGCAACTCATCACGCGTTTGATACCCTGTAATGACAAAAACTGTCCGACCTCAATATTGAGTGAAGTACCGTTTTATAGCTTTCAGTTTCATTTTTTAAACAAATTCCGTTCATACACGGCATTTGCGATCTATGTGGTCAGTTGTCGAGACCCGTTAATTATAGTCTAAATAATCACTCTTATCAAGTCAAAGTGGCTAAAGTTGGGCCAGTTCACTGGCTAATTCGCCGTATAACAATTATGGATGTCATATACGCCATTGTTGACGCGGCAATTGAAAGATGAATGTTTCACGGAAAAATAATAAATGCTTTGTGGAGACGAAGACTTTTAAGAAAGGACCGAGAGCTTCGTAATAAATTCTGCGAATAGAAGTTGCTTGCCTAATTAAAGCATTATTGCACTAGATTTGCGACCAATTCATCTATCCCATCAGGTGTCCATGGGAAAAGATGTACGAGCTGAATTGCACGACTTTCAGACGTTTGTCAAACTTCACGAAGTTTTAAAATCTCCTCGTAGCTATATTATAAAAGTACACTGTCTTGTCACTTTTTTATAATTAGAGCGACTATGGATTCGAGCAGGTTAAAACTTAAAATTTGGTTCTTATACATTGAATAATAATAGTAATATGTTTTCCTTTAAACAACGGATCACTAACTTAACACGAATGTTTTAATGTTACAGTCTAATAATATTTCAATGTAAAATTTTATCTAAGGAATTTCAACAACGGATAAGTTGCCACGTTAGTACAAAGCTCACATGCAAGAAAAAGACATAATGCAAGCAAAGAAAAGTTGTTGGACTTTATAGCGATTTAGAATAAGACAGCACATTGATTAGACATGTGAATTAAAAGAAAAATTATAACTGTCATGTTTTTTATTCAAGGTTCGATTTTCTTTAAATTGTGTCATGAAAACTCAACACATATTTTCCCAGTTTTGCCGATTTAGGGTATTTTGCACGTGTGTTGCGACTGTCTTCAACCTGTGCTTTATTCTTAATAGTATAAAAAAATGTTTGCATATCCTGTCCGCTGGATTTTAAAACTTGTCTTAGCTCCTATTTCTTCTTCAGTGCCTGCAACGATTATGAAATCAGCAAAAACGAACGACGGTATCACAAAACATTTATTCTTGCTCTTGGAGATGGTATCAGGTGTATAACAAATCTTTCAGATACAATGAACATTTTGTCACTGCCGTAAGTCATTGTGTATCTGATATAACACGATTGGTAAGCCATTGTGTATATAACACGATCGATAAGCCATTGTGTATCTGATATAACACGATCGGTAAGCCATTGTGTATCTGATATAACACGAGCGGTAAGTCATTCTGTATCTGATATAACACGATCGATAAGCCAATGTGTATCTGATATAATACGATCGGTAAGCCACTGTGTATCTGATATAACCCGATCGATAAGCCATTGCGTATCTGATATAACACGATCGGTAAGCCATTGTGTATCTGATATAACACGATAGGTGCAAGAACATGACCTATAAAATAGATCACCTGGCCAGTTATGTTGACAAATATTGTGTTATCTTGCAAAGTTGTTGGAAATGAAACTGTAGAAAGGACTAAAATATCTCATTAAGTGATTCGATTATATAAATTTCCTATACAAGGGACTTAAAGACAAGTATTTTACATATTTAAGATAACAATCTTGAGTTTTGAGAACAGTAATCTATGGTGTCATTCAAAAGCCATTTTAAGTGTATGATAGCTATTCGGTGATTTGCATTGTTATTGAGAAAATATCGCTTGATCTTGAGGAACTGTATAAAGTTGTATTGGCCAGCAGACTCTCGAAAGTACATTATTTTACTGAAGCTATTATATCCAATTTTAAAAAAATAAATCGAAATATAAGACATTAATCAAGCTTTCATGTTGCTTTAACCATTATTTGGGTGTATAAACTAAATTTATTGAAAAGTTTAATGGGATATTTATTCCAAAAATCTAATTTAGAATATTGAAAATAATGTTCAATTTGTTATTATGTAGAACAAAATCTGAAGTAAAACAAATAGGACATGAACACATATTTATATGACATCATGAATATGCCCCTATGTTGGCAATCGGACACTTGCACATTAGAGAAAATCTGCTATCCAAATATAAGCAGTACTAAGCCCAGATACAAAACTACGGATCGAGGACTGTGGCATTCAACGGGTTGACAAATAATAAATGGACAACATATCTTACGAAACATTGAAAATAGGCTGGAAGGGTGGACAGGCTCTTGTGTATGGACAGGTCAATTTCCTTAGTATTGTCATATATCACCAAAATTGCCCATTGCTTTTTCAAAACAAATTTAGTCAAGTGCCTCTTTTGTCCGTTTGGCATAAAATAGACGAGCTATGAAAAGGGATTGGGGTTGCAACAAGCTTTAAATATAAATCTACCAACGGACAATTTCACCCATTAAATAACGCGACTTTTAATTTCAGGTTTAACAATTTCTCCCATTAAATAACACGACTTTTAATTTCAGGTTTATGTCTTCGAATATAAAGGTGGCAGGACAATGCATTATTAGCCGTAAATCTGAAGAACCTTTAAATCGATATAAACATTAAAAGAGTACGTGAAGTCACGGAAAAATGTAAGATCAGCATTAGTTGTCCAATATATTGTGACACCACAACATAATTATCTGATTTTTTTTATATACTTAGAACTGACTAAAGATGCAATTCAATTTTAAGTAATTTACATATGCCTGTCTTTTACAAAATTGAATTTTACATATTAAATATACGTATTACCTCATCACAGAGGAGTTTGACTGTTTATCGCAATAGTTTGCGGGTTTGATTTAACCGCATTTTATTCTATACATGGTCAATGACGTATCTAGTAAGCTATTTAATTTTATATTTGATTCCAGGTATTGAAGACAGTCAAAGAGAATATTTATACTAAGTTATAAATTTATATCTGTTTAAAGACGGTGATTTTATTTACAAGAGACGTTAACGAAGAATAATAAGAAATTCTTAAGAACAATCTTTTCGATTTTAAATCGATATAAATCTCTTCTGAACCAGATAATGTTTTAAATTATCTTTAGAAAAGATGTCCTAGGATTAATATCTTGCTCGTACGATGAATGAGTCTGAGATGTTTTAATGCCACTAATGTGCATCAAAATATGCACTCTTAATATGTCTATAATTATTCAATATACACAATCTTTACATTTGCATAAAGACTCAGTATACACACTCTTTATATGTGTGTTAAGACCTAGTATACACACTATAACTTTATACCGAATCATCATACATACTCTTTATATGTGTGTACAGGTCAAGAATATACCCTTTTTATGTTTATACCGGCTCAGTACGCACATTCTTTATGTGTGTACTGGCTCAATATACCTACTCCTTATATGGAAGAACAAACTACTTATACATACTCCTTATCTCAGTAGAGATAATCTGTATGTGAGAACTGTCTCAGTATACACGCTTTTCAAATGTTTATACAGGTTCAGTATACACACTCTTTACATGTTTATGAATGCTAAGTATTCATACTGCTCGTGCCTACTGTTGTATCAAGACTCATTAAACAAAGAAAACGCCTTTTATGTGTGCTGTTTAATTCTTGGAAGGAAAATTCTTCACTTAACACGGAAATATAGTATTCTGGCGTGCCTGTGTTTTACAAGAGGAATTGGAAATGTTTTGTCTTTATGCTTAATTTGGCCAGATTGATAATTGTCGAATATGTGAAAAACTGCTCAAATTATATTTGGTCAAAGTGCTATCAATATTTGAGACCCAGAACTCTAAGTTCGGGACTAGGAATACTTAACATTATACGGGACCATGTGCGGATATGAATCGAATAAGTAATGGAATAATCATTCAAAATGGCGTAGATTTTCGCATTGACGTAATATAAAAGCACATCCATCTTTACCACCAGCATGTTAACTTCAGGCATGAGTTTTTTCACGCATTTTCTAAGTCTTCTCGGTAGGCTATCAAGTTACCGTATTTTACTTAAGATCAAGACATTGCAGGTTCGAATCTCACTCGCGAATGATAATACTTTACTTAATAATTAATGGCAACATTGAAGCTTAGATTGGTTCGATATGAAAATCAAGATAAAGGAGACCATGCAAAAGTTGGTGTCAATTCTAGATACAATTTTATCTGAAATATCTTCTGTACACTCTAGTCTGTCTTTTGGCATGCTGGGTATCAGCAGAGGTTGTAAATTCGAACAGCCGTAATTGGCATTGACTACACCTGTATTATTGTGTAATATTTATAATCTCAAAGAAATACTCATTTACAAGCATAACCCTAGGAGAGACTGTTAACTTATACATGTACCTAAATTGATGCATATATCATTTTGAAAAAATTTATGTTAGTATCAGATGCGGAAATCATATTATCCGAACAATGCTGTGTACAGTAAAGATTAAATCGCTATTTTCGTTTACATTCTTCGTACAGATTTGTCAAAGAAGCTCAAAAGTTGGTTATGATGTTTCAAATATTTATCTAGAAGTTACGAATACATTAATCACCTATGGACTCTATTGGAATCACAACGACGTTGACTTTGCGGTAGCAAGCAAACCAATCAATATACGGACCTATTTATGGATTACAGTCCAGTGACCGACATGCTCCTTGGTTATAACCATTGTAATTTAAAACCTCAAATAGTTACCAATAATTACCCTTGGTGTCGTCCGGCAGAAATGAGGTTATATGACATAACTTGCAAACTATATCTTATTCTTGTCAGGTAATATAAAGTTAAACACACGTGTTTAGATGGATGCTGTCAGGCATAACGAAGGAGAATACCGTCCATCTTATATTACCAGTGACGACACGTTATATTGGATGTAACACGACAAGAGAACAATAAAGTTTGTTAAGTCGGTAGATTTCGGGATTGGAAGAATCCGATGCTTTATACACGTTGTTGAAAATGGTAAAGCCTGCTAAATATCTTAAGAATTACTGATTGTTAACCTTTCTTTTAAAAATTGAAATTTTTGTATCACAATTACATTATGAGCGACAAGTTAGATATAGTATCCTTCTGGCATATTGCCAAAATGATAACAAGTGGGGGGGGTACATGATGGAAACCCGACATTTCACTGTGAATGTATGGATACATATGTTTGCAACTGAGTACTCACGAAGGTAAAAACCGTTTTCCGGTGAAAATATAATTGCTTGTGTAGGCCAATATTGTCTCGAGAATTCTGTTTACGATAACCTGTTATAGTTCTAAAACATATTCCTACTAATAATGAAGCACACCATGATGTCACGTGTGAAATATATGAATATATTCTTGCTGTGGCCCACGCTGCAAATACGATTTATACATATAAAAATATAAAAGTGCGAGACGATCCTATCTCACATGAGTGCTTCACGGCCAGGTGACATGTCAGTGGCCAGAGTCAAAGATTATGTCTGTATCTGACAGTAATATCTCAGGAATACCAAAACTCGATGTAGCTGCATTTGCTAAATCAAATTAAATCCTTCTCAATGAAATATTTCAACCTAGTGAGGTATTAGGCAAACAAATTGGTGATTCTACACAATTCTTAGCAGAATTGACTAATTTGGTGTACAAAACATAATGTAAAATCCTCTAGAGAAATTATGCTCACCTTTTTGACATTTTTTCGATATTTTTATGATAGCAAAATTTTCGGCTTATGTATAATATTGACCTAAATGTATCATATTGACCTAAATGTATCATATTGACCTAAATGTGTGTCCAATAGTGACCCAACTTGCCATAAATGTGTGTCCAATACTTATCTTAATGTGTGTCTAAAATTGACTTAATGTATGTCCAATATTGACCTAAATGTGCGTCTAATATTCACCTATATGTATGTCCAATATTGACTTAAATGTGTGTCCAATATTGACCTAAATGTGCGTCTAATATCGATATTAATGTGTGTCCAGTATTGATCTAAATGTGAGTCCAATATTTATCTAAATATATGTCCAATCGTGCATGTTCTAGATGAATATCAATTTATGCTCTTCATTTTACATTTTGAGAACTGGGTCAAGCTTGGATGGCAGTTTGTTCTTTAAACAAACCCAACGTCGTCAAGGATATTTACCGACCCGTGACTGCTGGATTCATACATTATATATGCTAAGCACTGAGTGGCCTTTGTTTTAATTCCAAAAGCCGCTTCCAATCACCATTACCACCTTATTCACTGAAAATTATTGTCAGAATCTATTGGTATATTTGCTTTAATGATTTTTTAGTCATATTGTACAGGAGATATGACTTAAATGACTTCTGGCCCTTCTTCCACCTGTTCCATAACCGGGACTCTTTGAGCACTTCTGGGATTTCTTCAAGTATTACCGTTATCAGGACTCTTTCAATAGTACCGAGGTGTCATCCACCAGTACCACAACCAGTACTCTGTCAGCCGTACTGAGGTTTCATCCACCCGTACCACAACCAGGACACTGTCAGCCATACTGAGGTTCATCCACCCGTACCACAAACAGAATAATGTCAACATTACTGAGGTGTCATCTGCCCGTACCATAATCAGTACGCTTGAATCAGTACCGAGGTGTTATCAACGGGTAAAAAATCAGGATTCTTTCAGTATTACTGAGGCGTAAACCACTGCTACTAAAATCAGGACAATTTCAAAAATACTGATGTTCTGCAATAATCATTTTATGTTCAGCAGGACTGAAGCGTTATCCATCCGTACCAGAACAAAAACAATTTCAGCAAAACTGAGATCCAACCATTATCATGACACATTTAGCAGTACTTAATGACACTGTCAGCAGTACTAATTTGTCATCTACCCGTAACTAGTCAGGACTCTTTCAGCAGTACTAAGGGGTCATCCACCTGTGCCATAGTCTGGACTCTTTCAGGAGTATTGAGGGGTCGTCTGCCCGTACCATAATCAAAACTCTTTCAGCAGTACTGAGGGGTCATATACCCTTAACATAATAAGGACTCTTTCAGCAGTGATAAGGGGTCATCTACCCGTACCATAATCAGGACCCTTTCAGCAGTAATGGTTTGTTATCCTTTCGTAGCTAGTCAGGACTCTTTAAGCAGTGCTAAGGGATCATCCACCCGTGCCATAATAAGGACTCTTTCAGCAATACTCAAGGGTCATCCACCCGTGTCATAGTCAGGACTATTTCAGCAGTACCTAGGGGTCATCCACCCATTAGTCAGGACTCTTTCAGCAGTATTGAGTGGTCACCCACCCGTGCCAGTCAGGACTCTTTCAGCAGTTTTGAGGGGTCACCCATCGGTGCCATAGTAAGGACTCTTTCAGGAGTATTGAGGGGTCATCCACCCTTTCCATGATAAGGACTGTTAGCAATACCGAAGTGTTATACAATCGTGCCATAGTCAGGACTCGTTCAGCAGTATTGAGGGATCATCCACCTGTACCATAGTCAATACTCTTGCAGAAATATAATGAGAGTACGCCTATACTTTAATAGATAAATTAAAATGAAAACGACAATGAGTTGCAGTTGACTGTGGTCTTACTCGTTGGCGTTATATCATTGTAAATGTTTATAATTTGTTTTGTACCCGCTCGATAAAAATTGTAAATTCAAATCTCACAATGGTAATGTTTGAAACGAAATGCATCCGCTGATGTGCAATGCAGAGAAATAAACCACTCTAATAAACACTGCAGTGGAAATTCCGCTTTTACCCTGAGATGATATGGGTCATTTTAGTGTGCTTTTCCAATGCATCATCCAAAGAACCACTAAAGCCAAACTAATTGCTTTTTGCAGTATGTTGTCCGTCACGTTGTCAGTCATTGACATTATGACATCGACCACTTCTTTCACAAAATGTAGTTTTATGAAATGACGAATGACTTTAAGCAATGTTATCTTCTCTGACATCATCAATCACAAAGAAATAGCAATGTTTGTAATTTGTTCAAGTTATTAGCATTATAGATTTTCAATAAAATAAAACTAGAAAGGAAAAGCAAGTTATAGTAAGGAAATAAAAGAAAATAAATTCACAAACAAATCAGATATGACAGTTGTAATGATTAAAACCGATGTAGATAGGTGTTTCAAAATATCATTATTGTAATCATTGTCATTTTAAATTAAACGACAGTGTTAACATACGATAGCTTTTAATATTTGACCGGCTTTTTACTGACTTTTTGGATCACACCGTCCTCTGATGGCAGTAACTCGCACACCCTGTCTAACGAAGCTATACAAACATCCAACAGTTATACCACCGTGACGATAACTGTTAATGATACGTTGTTATCAGATATCTAACGAACGTTCCTTCTTGTTTACCCGTATCCTTGACGTTTGTAATTGGCACGTAACTTATGGCTGCAAAATCATAGGTTAGCACTTGATTGATATGCAAATGAATTTGTCGGAAGCCGCAGAGGAACTAGAAGGCAATTTCCGAGGATATGATGCAAACAGTTCTCCGATACACGCATACATAGCCCACAAAAGAAACCATACATTGGGTAGACATTTTTGCAATGCGATTTTGACAGATTAAAAGGAGATATTTTCACCACAACTTTCGTAATGGAAACCTACTGTGATGTGTTTCAAGAGAGAAGATTAACTGATTCATATTACGTTGTTTGCGATGATAAAAGGAAGTCGAACATTTGACTAAATCATATCTAATGATCATAAATAGGTAGTTTTGTAAAGATGTTGGCAACGTAAATATAGGTCTGGGATTCCTAGTGCATACAGTTATTAAACTTGTATCCGGTGTTGGAAGTTTCGCAAGAGCTAGCGCCATTCGTAGAAGCTTCCTTAGAAAGGAGATTATCTTTTCTCGTGTTTCTAAGAAATAAATTTTTTGTTACCATTGTTTGAATCAACGCAAAGGATATAATCATTTTGTTTGCAACGTCAGTGGCAGCCAGTGATTTAGAAATAATAAAACCCACTGGCACAAAAGATGAAGTAGGCAAACATATTGTCTTGTAGTCTGGTTCTTGAAGTAAATAACATAGCGGTATACCAGACTACGAACAGTAGAATGAAACAAAAAACAAAAAAAAACAAACAGAGATAGCTTAAACATAAATTTTTAAATTAAATAATTGGGAAGAAAAAAATCATGACTATGAAAAACATAATTATATCAAAATAATTATAGTCCAAGAATGTAGCATGCATTGCACTCTTATAGGACTGCAGGACTGTTGGCAGCCTCTCTGTCATGAATCAAAATAAAATAGTTGTAATAAATATTAACAATCAAGTTAAAAATATATAAAGCCTTTTTATACTTTATATCTTCCGTATACCAGCTTGGGAAAATGGCCAACAAAAGCACAAATTAAAAATTGTTGGAATATGGCATCATGAAGTAGACATGCTGTTATTAGTTGTTGTATTCTGAAGTCTAGAACATTTGGATTTAATGCTAACTCCCAAACGAAACGAAGAAAAAAATTAAATTACGTCAAATAATTTAAGAACCTAATGCATTTATTCAGATCAGAAATACGTATTTCAATATGTTTTATAGAGTATGTGGTTTTAAGTAAAGTTCTAATATTAGTAATGTTTTGTCTGTGAATCATAAAACATGTCAAATTGTTGCAAAGAGACGGATTCTACCTGACTTATGCAGGGAGACAGGCGTGTGAAGTAGCATGGGAAACACGAACTGTATTAGATCCACCGACTCGACCTCTTCGGTTACCTAGTGGTTAGAGCGTCCGCCTCGGATGCGGGAGGTTGTGTGTTCAAACCCGAGTCATACCAAAGACTTTTTTTAAAAAAAAGTACTAGCAGCTGCCTCTCTTGGCGCTCAGCACTAAGAAGTTAGTGTTAGGACTGATAGGCTTGATGTCAGGATAATATGACTGGGTGGAACATCATGCTCTATATCTGCGTCATGATGCCCCAGTGCTAGACATTATTATAAACTGTCACGCTGCAGATATCATAGCGATATGACTGAATAATTGTAAAAGCTACGTGAAAAATCTAAATCAAACATACAGGCAGATCCACAAACTCATTTTCTACTTGCATTTATTGAGCTAGTCTTAATACAATGTAACTGTGTATTCAAAGAAGAAAACTACATCCATGTCAAATGATCAGCAAAAGGTACAAAGACGGTCCTCATTTATGCTTGTTTATTATGGAATGGTGTTGGCTCAACGTTTAGCATAGGAGAAACTTGCACCATACCAGTGGATGCGTTTCATCGATGATATAGAAATGAAGTGGCAACATGGAAGAAAAATAATGATGACTTCATACCAAACGCAAACAGCTTCTATCATTAAAATAATTCACGGTAGAAGTCTTCAGCTCAAACCGAGATTTTTTTTCGGGACGCCACAAATTGGACGAGAACAAAATTCACACAGATGCCTGCACAAAACAAACTTATAAACTTCATTATCTTCGATTGTATTTACCGATCCAGCTGGTATCCAACAACATGGAACATCCCATATAGCCAGTCACTTGGGATACACGGCATTTGCTGAGATGATGGATCATTAAAGAACAGTTCTAAAGAGTCATTAAACATTTGATGAACCGATAATACGTCAAAAACCTGATAACATGAGCAAGACAAAGAGCTAAACAACCTATTCGCAATCAGTTATTAAACAGAGAAACAGAAAATGTTGATGGGATACCATTTATCATGACTTACAATCCAAACAACCAAAAAATAGGTGAAATCATCCAGAATCAATGGCATATCTAGGACTTTGTAACACGCTGAAGTTAATGCTCCCGAACATACCACTGGTAGCCTAAAGACTGAAAAACTTTTTAAGACATCCGAGTCTGAGACAATCTCTCTCTCTCTCTCTCTCTCTCTCTCTCTCTCTCTCTCTCTCTCTCTCTCTCTCTCTCTCTCTCTCTCTCTCTCTCTCCACACAAACACACACAAGAGACAGAAAATATATACTAAAAAAAAAAACAATGTAACATACGTAGCATAATGGTTATTTACACTGCTGCACTGGGTCAGACTTATCCAAAATATAACATTTTTCAAACTAAATAGGCAGAAATTGTGACCTAATAACTACGTATATGTAGAAAGGTGGCATTAAGGATTTAAACATTGATGCAAATGATAGTTAAATGCCCTTCGTGTCATTACGAGGCTACTGTGTCAGCTGACAGCGCCATCTGTATTGTTTGTTTTTGTTTGGGGTTTTTTTTTGTTTGTTTGGGGGGTGTTCTCCATGTTTGATATTTTCAGACCAGTTAGGGAGGCCCACCTGCCCTACTTGTAGATAATTGTGCTATATTGTATCTGTTTTATTATAGTACAATTTTACTACCTATTTTGCTTGTTTTTGTTTTTTTTTCTTTTTGTTATTAAACTTGAAAGAAATAATCATCAGTTGCTCTCTGTTGTTCCATTTGCCATTCTTCGTCTATTGTTTCATACATTAGAAGTAAGTTTTCTCTCTCTATTCTACGTTGTTCCTCTTTTTGCATCTTATTTCTCCTTTTGTCTTTCCTTAGCTCTTTTTTTTTTTCTTTTTCTCTCAGTTTCTGTCTTTGTCACTTCTAGTATTGCAGCTGCTGTTTGTGAACCTAGGGATGCCAAAGTTTATGCCATATCTATTTTCTTATTGATCTCAAGCTGCAATATGGGATTCTTTTGTTTTGCTGTCTCTGTTAAGGTTGTTTGTGCTTGATTTTGTTTTGGTGAGGAATTCTGAATGTTCTTTGGTTTGGAGTGCTGTTGCTGTTGTTGTTTTGAATATTGCGTCACTTCCTTTGACTGTTGTTGATTCTGGTTGACAATCTTTGGTTTGGGAAGTTGTAGTTGTTTTAGCTTTTGTTGCTGTTGTTGACATGGTTGCTATGTACTCTCGTACTTGTATTTGTTGTTTGGACTTTCGTTGTTGTTCTGTTTGTACGCGTTGTTTAGGCTGATGTTGTTGTTGTTATTGTTCTTGCCTTCTCGTTTTTTTTTCTGAAGTTTTTAAATTTCCTGGAAATTTGTGTGGAGTAGGCCCGGTTAGTCTGCATCTATTACAGTTCCTATGATAAATACAGCCCTTGTACCACGATTTTGCCAAAAAGCCAGACAAGTAAGACGCTTTGATCACTTCTTTTAGCTTTGTTGTCTCTATTTCAAAAACCATATTCCCATTGTAGATGGATGTTGCAGGGATCTTATCCAATCTAGCAGATGTAACTGGAATTTTGAATTTCTCCTCAAATCTTTTCTTTGCTATTTCTAAGGGTATCTCTAAAGGAATGTCATTTATATATAATTCTCCAGTTTGTTTCTTGGATTGGTTTCAGGATGGGTTCGGTTCTTTCACTGTAACCATATGGTTTTTTATTCTCATCTCTCCAGGTGGTAATATTGGTGTTTTTCCCTTGGTCTTATAATATATCCTGTGTATCCAGCACAGTTAATTGAAATGCTTTCTCCATGGAGTCTGGGTAATTGACATTCATTGCAACCATGACATCTGATCATCCTCTCTCGGAATATTCGTCATATCCAATAACTGAGTCCCTTATTGATAGCGACATTCAAGAAATGAACCTTCTTCTCTCTCAATTTTTCTTACATTGGAAAAATTGTCTATTTAAAGTTTCTTAGTTATTTTTTGTGTTCCCATTTTTCTCGTGCGTCTTAGCGCTGTGAGTAGAAATCATCACACCTCACTGTATATGGTATAATTCCTTTGTCAGTATTTGTTATTTGTTAGTCCAATATTATTTTTAGTATTCCATCGGTTCTTTGGTTTTAGTACATGATTCTGTAGTCTATTCTTCAGAGTACAGTCTGCTTAGATATATATCCCATTTAATGGGGAGCTCGAGAAAACACGTCCGTTCTCTTCAGCAGCTACATGAGTCCATCTATATCGGTGCGAAATTTAGATTCTGTTTTTACGTTCCAAATATCATGTTTACAACGCGGTAAAAAGAAACGAACTTTACTAGAACAAGTGCTGAAACGATCTTAGAAACACTGTCAGGAAAGAAGCCAACGCACAGTACCAACCAGTTTAGAAACCGGTGCTTATCGCTTAAGCCTAATTAATAGTTATATTCCCACGAGCAGTATCTAATATTTCTCTATGTGCACGTTCATTGTCAGTTCATTATAATTTAAATCAATAAGTAATATTTCGAGGGACTGGACAGTGGTAGGCTGCGTTTGAATGATTGGTGAGTTTGGGCTGATCATGTTTGTGTTATGGCTTTCGTAATAGTTTATTATTTTCATAAAATTAATTGTTTGGCGAAGATATTTGGCGGCACAAATCTTACACTTCATCAGGTAATTGATTAATTTTAATTGACCTTTAATTTATATTATTAGTAGCCCGTAAACTCTTGAAATTATCCGACATTTCTGTATAAATTAGGCATCCTATGTCTTTACATAACTATTTCCCGTCTTAAGGTTTGAGTTTGGTCTTTTAATGTTCGGGTTCGTTGGTTAGCGACCATAGCCGTTTATTATGACCTCTTACGAATGCAGACGAGCGAGCACTATGGCAGGATCTTCAAACAATCGAACTCAAGTTTGAGTCTCACGGAGAGACGAAAATGATTCGGTTGTTGCTACAGTTATCTTTATACCCAAAAAACTCCTATTATCGATGATCTTTGTTTTGTTTTGTATTTTGTTGTTTTTTTAATACCTCGATGTTTAGTTTCTTTCTTATATCCCCTTCTTGATACGTACCCTTTGGGTTCCATAATCATTTTGCTGAACATATGCCCTTAACGTTTTTAATTACATGTTTAGGATGAGAGACGGCAGGTAATCAATCTATAAAGATGGGAATCAGTTTCTAAGTCGCCATTTTGTAATATGTATCGGGTATCCAGGAATGTATTTGACTTGTTGGATTACTCCAATGTGGATTTATTAGTAGGACGAAACCTGAACATATCCAAATGATTAATGCAGTTGCTTTTTTATTCCAAGATTCCCACGTCATTAAATATACGTATCCGGTTAAGAGTTTGTACGGTGTTTGGTTAAGAAGTGTGTGCTAGGATCGCTACATAAATATAGTGTTATTTTTCAGGGTCTATAACAAAGCCATTAATTAGGACGCAATACTGTTCATTAAACAAGAATTTGG
The DNA here is from genome assembly GCA_016746295.1 of Potamilus streckersoni. Lineage (NCBI taxonomy): Eukaryota > Metazoa > Mollusca > Bivalvia > Unionida > Unionidae > Potamilus > Potamilus streckersoni. The sequence goes on from JAEAOA010002232.1 coordinate 69,568, forward strand.
TCACCATCAAAAATTGGTTCAGAAGGCAGTGGGGCAGTGAGAGAGAGAGAGAGAGAGAGAGAGAGAGAGAGAGAGAGAGAGAGAGAGAGAGAGAGAGAGAGAGAGAGAGAGAGAGAGAGAGAGAGAGAGATTTTGTAATCCTTGCAAGGTTATATACTGTATTGCCATATGTACGAATATATCTCTCCATATTAATGTTCAGATCAGAAACACTGAATATATTTTAGCCTGGCTAAATATAATTAGTTTAGTTTTCTTTAATTTGTCATAAATGTTTATATAGACGAACACGTTATTTTTTATTTGTCGTCAATGTTTATGCTAACAACCACATTTTCTTTTATGGAAGGGGGTGCACTGATCATGAAATTAAACTTTATATTAGATAGGATCAAGGGATTGTTGTTTGTACTGCTAAAATAATACAGTGTTCACTTTGAATTATCACGTGATTGTTGTTTGTACTGCTCACGTAATACAATGTTCACTTCCAATTATCCCAGAAGGCAAGATGTAGTTTAATTTTAGTATCTTAGATTTCATCATTAATACCAAACTCCGTGAAAAGAAAATGAGCCACTTCTTGATTGAGATATTCTAGAAATCATCCGAAAATTATAATTTAAAAAATTTTAAACTGATATTTATTTCAATAAAAGACCAAACCCTTGTGGGAAACGAAACTACGAGCAATCTAAAGAAAACTTGTTGCTTTAACGTTTCATATTATATTACAAAAGTGTCAGAGCAAAGCACTTGCAGATGCTCTGGGCTTAACAAAGCAATATTATCTACTTTTTCATAGCAGAAATACAATAAATACACTTGATTCATAACTCTAAAAACTCACATTTGGACCTAAAAGTAAATCTCATACGAAAGATTTAAAAACAAAATACACAACACATCTATAACATCTATGTAACAATACACAAAATCACTATTAAATCTTTACAAAATTACACCAACAACTATGAAATCTATACAACGAAAGTACATGAAACAGCTTTGAAATGTATACAGTAGAAATTAGGACATTTTACAATTATCATAATGAATCGATATATTAATAAGATGGAAGGCAAACAGAAGGTCAGTAATTATGGGTTTAACTCTATGTTTCAGCACATGATAGGGTATATATGGCGGTCAATATATTGGTAGAGGAAGAATATGGAATGACCCATGAACACACGAGAAGCTACTGGCAAGCCTTTTCATATACCCACGCTGGACAAGCCTGAACTCGAACCCGCGTGGACGGTCAGATGTGTAGAGAGAGAGAGAGAGAGAGAGAGAGAGAGAGAGAGAGAGAGAGAGAGAGAGAGAGAGAGAGAGAGAGAGAGAGAGAGAGAGAGAGAGAGAGAGAGAGAGAGAGAACGCTAAAAATCACGAAGAACTAAAAGGCAGGGGAGATTAATCTTCTGGTCTAAAACATCTTTTTCTTTGAGATACGTAATGCAGTTATGTAACACCGACTCAACAAAGGGGAGCTAATCAATATATTATTGCTGTCACTCGTCGATGGGACGCAACAGTATTTAGGCGCACATCAATGAAAGAAACAAAAAACCGGAGTTTAAAAGGTAGTCTTGTTGATGATTACTTAGGTAAATTAGTATTGATTTTGAACACGGCAAGACTTCACTTCTCTCCTTGCAGGCTGCGATGGGAATAAAAAATGGAACGCCTCTGCTAAACGATATATATCAAAATCGAAATGACTTGTTCCGTCGCTAATATTCTATTACATTAAGCAGTGGTAATACAGAAGGAGATATGTGTATAGTAACTGCTTGAATTCGAGATGAATTGCTTAAAAAAGGTTTACATATTAGGTCATCTACAATACTGGGTAAGAAATGAGATCAAAAGGAAAGGTGAAATATGTGAAGAAAAGTATTTCCATATAAAAAAAAATAAACGCTAGTATCAAATATGTTTCGTTAGACAGCTGAAAATCTTGCAATATTGAATATATCAATAATTTTAGACATGTGTAAATACTTTGTACGTATCCCTTATAAACGAAAATCAGTCAAAACTACTTTAACAAAAGAAAATATGTCTCATTCCCTTAAGATAGGACCGTGAATGCTCAGGTGGCAGTGGCTAATTTCGTACATTGGCTCATGGCAAATTTCTTAAGGCTATGGTGGGTCTTTTTCAGCTATTATTGTTTACTAATTAATGAGCAGGACATATTTGTGAACTTAATGTTTCGGGCTTGTGTTTTTCTTAAAATTGATGTCAAACATATACACCTCCCATAGTTATTCTGCAGTGAAATACCAATAGCCGGCTCGGAAGAAGAGCTAGACTTCCATACCAGTAAAACGGCTGGTGGGCTTATGGCAAATATAATATCTCGTAAATGGCTTGGATGACAACTATTTTCAACTGCATTAGCCTGTTTAGTACACGCTGTTTTGCAGAATAGTCATCTAGGAAAAGGGCTGTGTTTTCACCGCAAGCACCACATGGTGTCAAAAATGACCTCAGACATAAATCAAAATTGCAGGTATATATTAGGGGTTGGGGTACATAAACTTGTGCTATGAACTGCCATTGAAAGTCTCTGGTGAAGTGAATAATATTCTTATGCATTGTTTTAATATAGGTATCTCAAAATATCGACCTATTTGACCTCACTTGTGTATTTTATTTTTTTTATCTCACTAGTGTATTTTTTTTTACCTCACTTGTGTATTTTATTTTTATATTGTTTTTTATACAGTAGGGATGCTTCTTACGGTATTAAATTTGTACATAAAAAAAGACCTCTGTTTCCTCAGTATTTCTAATATACATTTTTGAATATCAGATTGTCTATCTGAATTTAACCCCAGTATGGGTCTTTGTTTATTCAGTCTAACTCCGTACTGGTATGCCGAATGTTGATTCAGTAATATAACTAAGGTAGTTTGACCCTCTTGAACTTTGTATCCTATATTACTTTCCTAGGTCACCAGCCCCCGGTGTCTCTCCGCGTGTCATTGTATTGACACAAAGAACACTGGTGCAATAGATAGCATGCTTTTTTTAAAATATTTTGCTTAGTATACAAAGTCACCCCATCGATCACATTAAAACCACTCTCTTTGCCGTGAAAAGGTAAGGTTATGAGAGGTCGACAAGTTCTTAATGCAAGTCGTAGGGCATTTAAACATGTTATAGAGAACTCAAATTTCGATCCGTTACACAAGATATTCAAACGACCTTAGAAAGTTGAACAATAGCGTCTGGGTCACGGGATAAGCTCTTTCTTATGTAAATTACAAACTTCAGAAAATTGTTACCTCAGTCGGTGTAGTTAGGTTAATGATAGGCGTGTATACTCAATTACACGAATGCCGACACATTTGACCTCTTTGTGCTTGAAGGCATTGTCAAATAGAACAAACAAATTATACTGCTAACAATGCCGCAAATATGGAATCCAATTATCTACATACCAAAATTTAATTTTTTTTTTTTTACCTTATTCAAGAGATGGGTAGTCACGTTTAATATTACAAACTTTCAGTTTGGAGCTAGCAAATTTCCAACCATTCTGTAAAACGTGAAGGCAAAAGGGGAAAAAAAATCGGTTTTTAATATTAGGTTGCTTTCACTTTAAATTGACAGATTTTGAGATAGGTTCTAAATCTTATCCTTGTTCACACATTACTTATTCATTTTAAGGCAGGTCTAAAAGACAAAATGGTATGCACATTTAATTAAATATTGGGTCGAAAATATTCCGTATTTGTACTCTGAGTAGAACCCAACTGTCAAAATGAAAACAGCTCTTTAAACACCAAATATATACACCAAATAATAATGTACGCGATACACCTGGCTTAATTTTCAACTTTGTTAATGAAGTTAAATAATATAATTCAAGTATATCAATGTACCTTAGGAGGAGTCTAACATGGTGATTGTAACTGTATAAAGCAGAATCTTACCTCTTCGTTCGTTAATTTTTATGTTTCTTTCTTTGTTTTTTTAATTATGTGATTTATTTTATTGGCAGATCGGTAGGATTGTTCTCAATGGAATTATTTTCGCTTAGTTTTCCGGGTAAACATGATTCATCAAAGATTTGTATATAATAACGGTTCTCATATATTTAATATATAAAATTTATAGCATCTTTACAAAAAATCATTTTGAAATAAAGGACGTTTGAATTAGTTTTATATTTGTTAAGTACCTCCATCTACATTCTGAACAACCAAAAGTCGGGTCACGATCAGCGATATAAGACGTCTTAACAATGACTGTTGATGAAAACTGTACATTAAATCAACTTGATGTTAATAATAAAAGGCCTTTGTCTTGGGACTATTTTCTGTAAACTTATATATAGAACTTATCAAAACATTTTATAGCGTCTCAAATACCACTTTGCAGTGCTACAAACGGCCCCATGCATGACTAGGTTGCAGATTGATAAGTCCTGCCGGATCTACCTGGACTGGCATAATAGTTGTATTCTGTTAAATTTTAGAGCGTCATCCAGAGGTAATTAGCCTGCGCAAAAGGGTGTAAACTTTCACACCAGTCGTAGGGAGTACCAAAGGCAGATGGAACTGATACGTTTATAATCTCACGACTCTTTTGCAAACCGCTAGAAGTCCCGGTGAACCTCCTAAAGCGTGTTATCATATATTGCACCAGCGGGCTAAATCGGGTTACGCACACGTCGGCGGTAAGAGTTACACAAACATAGTTACCTTGACTTGCGCAATATTTGTGCAACGTGGGGCAATCCGTTTGCATGAGGTCAGACCGTGTCCTTATCTAAGGTCACGAGCCCGGCGGAGTTATCGAGCTTTCCCCGGATAGGATAGAAGGTGATTCAAATGAAGGTTTGAGATAAATCAGAGTTTTCAAATACCAATCCCTCGGTTAGAAAATGTTTGAAGTTCCAAATACAGGATTCGTATGAACCTTATCACACATTCAAAACATTATAGTTATTTGTTACGGCTGTCGGAAGAAGCTTGATGTGAATTACCCAGGCGCATTCTAAAATCGTCAAGATTTGCAAATATCGGACATGTTTAAGGGCTTATGGTTGTAACAGTTTGCTGGTAATATGAAAAAAGCAAACAGTCATGTAACTTCTTGAACTCTGAATTTCGATGAAACGAGCAGACCTCTTGGTCCGCCACCCCAATAAAAACCTTACAAAAAAAATAGAACGGTATCGATGTGTTAATTTATTCTTGTCAATTCAAAAAGTAATTTTACATTGTAATTGTGAAAATCCATGTTTCAAATTTAATTTTCCATTTATTTTTTATGAATAGATTACGTTTGGTAGACATTTTTAATTTCCTTTAATATTTTTAGAAGCACTCTTCCATCCTGAATGGGGCTAAGGAAAATGTGAATTGAAAAGATAAATGATACTAATTAAAACTAAGATGTTGTAATGAGCTTACGCTGCTTGCTTGCCTTTGCAATTAAGAAGGTATACATTATTAAAAGAGGTTCAAAAATGTGCTAAACAATTGCTCTAAATTTCAGGATATTCTCCTGAGGGAATATTTACAACATTGTTCAATATGATTCACTGTTAGTTAACGTTTCGAGTTTAAATCTAATATTTAAGCGAAGACAAAGATATGTGAAAGGTCTATTGTACATAGATTTTGTTTGCGTAGGTAAAGATTGATTGTACGCCGAGTAATAAAAGTAAAGAATAATATAAGAATTTTTAATGCAAAATATCATTTGAGATATCTATATTGAATATGAACTAACTCACACAGTCCATCCCGAAATTGTTGCAAATATCTACTAAATAAGTTCAATTTACAAATTTCCTGATTCATGTGTCTAGTCCATTTGAAGTGACGCATAAGTACACAAGATGCAATGTTTCATTTTTCTATGCATTTCAATATATAAAAAAATACATGCGTATTTATATATTTATTTATGAATTAATACACACACGGATATATATATATATATATATATATATATATATATATATATATATATATATATATATATATATATATATATAATATTAAAGATATACACCAAACAGACTTGAATGTGTTCTCCGTGAATTGATTCTACAGGAGAATGCTTGATAATATTAACATAATTTTTCATCAATACAATTCTGTAACAGATATGATAATACATATTAAGATGATGGGATAAAATTACGAAACCAAAGTTGTGTCTGGTTAATAGCTGAAATTAAAGATTTAAATGTATACGACGTACCTCCAACTCACCTCCAGCCAGTTGTACTCATTATATTAAATCAGGTGTGTCTCTTGCATTCATGAGGTAGCATATTTGGTCACAGCACTAATTTACACAAGGACAGTTGTGTACATATACATCTATCTTCAATTGTCTTCTACTCTGAAACACTTTAAAATTATTTATTTCTGTATCTTTGTTTCATGAAAGAAATCTCGGACTATTGCATTATTTTATTTTGTTTGAGCGTGTAATTCAAACGTTAAACTGACGTGCTGAAAAATTTCCATTTTAATTATGAAATAAATATCAGTTAAATTTGGAATTATGAAATAAATATCAGTTAAATTTGGACTGAATGGAAAAATACGAAGATGAGACCATTTTGTAGTATTCACTATACTTATGTGTTCAAAATCTTCACGATATAAACATCAACTAAGGCGTCAACACTAATCTGCATTCTCAGGAATCCAGCAGCATCCTTGATAACTCAGTAAACGTTGGTCGTTGTAGAAACCTACTAAAATATCACCAGATTTTTTTTAACGAGTTCCATATAAAACTAATTATGAATTTACACAGAGCAGACGACATTTATATAATTTTGTTTTTAAACTTAGATTGTGGCCCCAGGTTACGTTGTGCAATATTGCAATAGTGCGCGTGCCTTGATAAGCTTCGCGGAAACCTCTCCCCCTCTGTAGTGTAATTTACTTGGTATAACCTGGCACCCTCACTTCTCTGAGCTGAGATCAAGTCGTAATCTACGCTCAGCGGCACAATATCCAAATGATATGCTTAGGTTGTTTCATATGGACAAGTATGGGGCGTGATAGTTCACTAAAGCGTTAGCGGAGAGTAAAACACAGCTATGCAGGGAGAAACTATGTCAAATGTAACGAATTCTCAAGCACGTATCTCCGTATCGATAAAATAACCTCTTGTAACAAGTCTCCTCCCCTTAAGCCGTACTTGATTGGTTCATAAAAATGTCAGTAATAGAGTACCAAGTGAGAATCCACTCCACGTGAGCGCGGAGGGATACGAGGAGGGCAGAATTGACAGGCAAGTGATCAGTAATGAATGGCGTCAAGAGCCAATAGAATTAAGCATGCCTTCTCTCTGGTTATGCCCTCTATAGTCTGAGGGTATGACCAAACGACAGTTATTGTCACTCATAAATACACTTCTTGAACTTAAATGACACTGTCAGCCATATATGGAAAAGTCGCCATAGAAACTTTACTCTTTCAATGCTAATGTCAGAGTTCAAACCAGATAGAGTGCAGGTGGTGACCGCGCACTCCCCTATTGCATTAAACACGATTACTCCGCGCTACAAGCACTGCAGTTTCAATATCTAGTTCTTTCAGTATGCAGATTATATTTATGATCCCTCACATGGTTAAAGGGCGCATCTTCAATTGCTCCACTGCACTGTGAGTGTAGCCTTTACAGTCAGTGAGCGTATTTGCTTCAAGAGGACTTGGACTATAGTGTCACTCTATCGTTCTGTAGCAGATGACATATACTTGGCTCACTACTTACACAGTGAACTTATCATCTGGAGAACTTAACCTATAACACAGAGTAGTTCCGCCAGTTTGATCAGTCAGCCCGCCACTATCATGGCGATGACAGCGGCTGCAAATCCAGTGAATTCATGGCGGGACCCAACAGACGATTTAGGGGGCACAACACCCACTGCTCCCCAACCCCCCACTCAACCTCCACCCCAGCAGACGACGCCCACGGCCGTCACGCCCACGGCCCAAGCTCCGGCGACATCACAAAATGGTACTACAACAACTACAACAACGAATTCAAATGGAAGTTCTACTCCCGAAAACAAACAACAACATATTGAGTGTGTTGTATGCGGAGATAAGAGTTCCGGAAAACATTATGGGCAATTTACATGTGAAGGTTGTAAAAGTTTCTTCAAGCGTTCTGTACGGAGGAATCTAACTTACACATGTCGTGGAAACAGGAATTGCCCCATGGACCAGCATCATCGCAACCAATGCCAATACTGTCGGCTCAAAAAGTGTCTGAAAATGGGAATGAGACGAGAAGGTAGGCCTACATCGTTTGTTCCTATACGTTTTTGTTGTTTTATTTATATCGGTTACAAGATTAGTACATGTTTCTTGATACGATATAGTTGTCTTCTTATATCTAATCACGCTGGTTATGCCAGAAGAAAGTCTTGTCTTCTGATACTTTTCCTTACACCCGAATTGAAATAAGAATTATGTCTAGTTGATCGCATTTTAATTCTATTATTTATAACCATCTGGTCATATATATATATATATATATATATATATATAGATATATAGATATATATATATATATATATATATATATATATATATATATATATATATAACGAGAGAGAAAGAAAAAATGTCTTGCATATTTAAATTACTAAATTTGTTTCTGTCTATAAAGCAAAGCACTTTAAAGTACATATCCATTCTGTATGCATAATTGGCATTATATAAAAGACTTGAAAGCTCTTGAAGCATATCCGAGCTGTAATATTTTATTTGTAATTGTCCCATTACATCCTTTTTTTCTTGTTAAACTATAGCCCTTTGACCCTCGGTGCATGTCTCGGTGTTTTTCCATTGAAATAAATATTGTCCAGGTCGTTTCACACTTCAAACTGTAATTATACCTGCCGCACATAATGACTAATAATCGGGCGTAATGAATATGAAATTATTGAATTTTCTACACGTGGATTTTGCATCTATTAGAAGGTGTTGCGGAAAGGCTAGATTCAGTTCTTTGATTATAAATTCCATTTTGCAATCTACCTGGTCATATTCCTTTTTTAGGCTTTATAATGGTTTTTTAAACATATTTATGTATTAGCCGATGAGTTTTATAACATAAAATGAAAGTGTAATATGTTAAATTCTTGAAAGTTTTAATAAATTCTTGAATTAATATTATCGCATTACTATGTAATTTATTAAATGAATTTTTGTTTTAAATTAAATATTCTATTATTTTTTTTTCAATAGAAATGTTGCCTTTGCTCATTTATACATTTTAGCAATCATGAAAACTTAGAAAAAGAATGATGATGTTGATATTTGTTATGAAGAATGCGTTTGAATGTTACATTTTGACAGCTTCCTATGCATGGAATTGAAAGGGAAATCTAGTAAACAAATTGTATTTCCATCTTAGAATACCAGTTTATCTGCATTTATCTTGAATTTAGTCTAGAACGGCTGTTACAAGCTGTTAAAATTGATGCTCCTATTTTGAATTGCTTTAGACTGTGACACGAATGCTAGATAGACAGTGAAATGTATATAGTCTGACATTTGACCTAGACTGAATACCGTGTCAGGAGTGGAGAAACACAGGTGCTGTAGTGCTTTTGATATATCAGACCTGTAGCTTGCCTGCTCCATTTAAGTAACGTTATTTTTCACTCGTATGAAACATGCAGAATTCAATTATATTCCTGATATACGTATCAATATGTTTATATATATATATATATATATATATATATATATATATATATATATATATATACACACACACACACCACATTTTACTTGTATATTTACAACATCTTCCTTGATGAAATAATTTTAAAAGAAAAGAAACATTACATTAAGGATGAGAACTAGATGAAAATAAAAGTGCGACATCTATGTGTAGAAATATTTTTGCCGGTTTTTCCCAAAATATTCGTTTATAATGAGAAAGCTTGTCTACACACTCAGATGTTGCATGCTAACCAGGTATCAGTTTACAAAGTCAAATATTGAATTCCTTTAAAAATTCAACCTGATTTCTGTTAAAATGTGTTGGAAGATTTTTCTTTCTCACAATTTAGCCATACGATGGTGTTGAGCTGTGTACGTATTCATTTATCTATTTAATATTTCAAATAATGCCTTTATTTATTACCTGTGTGTTGAAGGATGTCAAACATGCATTTTGATTTGAATTGGTGGGATGAACTTTTATATTCAAATTTTCTTTGTACCAGTTATTATTTAGAAGCTGAGATCTCTCATGACATCAAGACTTTTTCCGACTGTGACCCTTTTCCAAATTATTTCAAAATTACAATTCATCGGCTAATATGAAAATAAGTTGTGAATTAAAAAAAGCTCTTTATTGCCAAAGAAATAACAAGTTTATTTTATTCCTATCAGAAAATGAACTAAATATTCCTTGATGAAATTTGATATGGTCGACGATTGTATATTTCACCTTCATTTTTCTTTTCAAGATGCAAAAATAACACAGCTCGGGAAAGGTCGTCCTTATATAGAAAACCACATTTTGACATGTAAGTCTTTTGTATATATTCAATAAAAATTCTCAAAAAATAAATTTCCTATTTAAATTATAATTTAAATATAACAAATGGATTGAATTTGAAAATACAATTTTTTTCTTCTAAAAATGTCGTCCATATACTCTCTTGTTGCATTTAGTGTTTGGACTTTCAAACGGTTATATTTAAAAATAGTTGTAGCAGTTGAAATTAATGCAGTTTAACATTTCTAGAAATTTATTATGGAAGAAAGTGAATGCTTTATTCAGTAATCGATTCTTTTTTTAATTCACATTTTTATTTTTATTCTATTTTAAATTCGTATTTTTATTTTTATTCAATTTAGACTGATTTTGTAACGAAAGGTACGAGAAAGAATCATCTTTAAATCTTTTCCTTTACAATACAAATGATGAAACGTTCTTTCACAGACTTTTTCAAAATATTGTTATTGTTCCATTGGAAAAATAAGTACGATAAACAACACATTTTTCTTAAAAATGGTCTTTTTATTTTTGTTTTATTTTTAGTCAGTTTTTACAAATTAAGAAAGGGAGGAAAAAATGTCAGTTGTTTTATGTCGTTTTTCTTTTACATGGCTGTCAAGGCATTTATTCCAGTAAAACTTGCGTTATTAAAGTAAGTGCGGGCATAAGTGTCAATTAAAATAGATACCAGTCATTTCTAATATTTTTCAAAAATGAGATTGACTAACTTCATTATCATAAATAAATTAGATGTTAACATGTATGATAACCGTTTCTATCAACAAAAAATCGTTTACCATTCATCTGGTAGTTATTTAAACATAGACACCTATTAGTATGTTAAGAGTCTAGGCACTTTGTATCGCTATGTCACTTTTATGCACTATATTTGAAATGAATTTAAAATAACCATGATTAAACCCAAAATCTTCGTGAATGTTTGATAAAACCAAATTCGTTTTCAGTTAACTGTTGAATATCGGAAGAATAAAAAAATATGCTGTCCAAAATATTAGTCTGAAATATTCTCAACCGTAATTACCTTTGTCGTCATGGCAAGAATTATTCTCAAAATTTTGACGTAATCTGTTGGGGCTTTTTTTCACACAAAAAAATTAGAAAACAGAACACCATACAAAATATATTTTAGTAACGTTTTCATATTCTAAATATAGTTATGTTACTTAGCTACTTGTGTCAGTTAGAATTTATTTTACACTAACTAACCAAATTTTTATTTTCGTTTTCAGCTGTGCAGAGAGGACGGATTCCCCCATCCCAACATCCCTTTCCTGGTCAAATGGCTTTTGCGAATGGCGATCCCCTCACAGGACATACTTATTTGTCAAGTTTTATATCCATGCTTCTTAGGGCAGAGCCTTACCCAACGTCAAGGTATGGCCAATGCATGCAGCCTAACAATATAATGGGGATAGAAAATATTTGCGAACTGGCAGCAAGACTTCTTTTCAGCGCCGTGGAATGGGCAAGAAATATACCATTTTTTCCAGATTTACAAATAACGGACCAAGTCGCTCTTTTAAGGCTAAGTTGGAGTGAATTGTTCGTTCTGAATGCAGCCCAATGCTCTATGCCCTTACACGTGGCCCCTCTGCTGGCAGCGGCAGGATTGCACGCAAGCCCCATGGCCGCAGATAGAGTGGTTGCTTTCATGGATCACATTCGCATCTTCCAGGAACAAGTTGAAAAATTAAAAGCACTCCACGTGGATTCAGCCGAATACAGTTGCTTAAAAGCGATTGTATTATTCAGTTCAGGTAAGGAATTAACTTCATTGCCGATTTGTTAATCTTTCCTCCATAAACTGATATTCATAATCTTTTTTATCATAGAAGAAAAAAATTGAAACAATCAATCCTTTATATCTCAAGAATACGTTCATTTAGCATTGTTATGTACATATTTACTAGTAGCTGCATTTAATTGAAAAGGATCTTCTCATACTTATAGTTTCTAGTTTCTTTTTCCATTCAGTCAGTAACTATTTTCTCTATTTACATAAATGCATCCACTTTTCATTAGTTTTTAACTGATAATGAAACTTGCATTTTATTTCCATCATATATATATATATATATATATATATATATATATATATATATATATATAAATACTCTGCGTATTGTTTGTTCATAGCTGTTTAACATTTATAATAATATAATTTAGATCCTAAAACTGACCAAATATAATTGTACGTTTCATGATTTCAAAAGATTGATATTTGGCAAAAGGCTATCCTTCATTAGGTCAATTTATTCCATGAAGAGATATGCAAGGGCGTAATCAGTTTAGAACATTATGCCTAGATTACACACTGATAATCGGGCAATAATGAAATTTAACTGCCTCTTAGATAATATTTAGAAGCACATGTTGAATTATTAATTCCAATTTGTTTCAAAACGATGAAATGAACAACTTCGTTTTGGTAAAAAGAATATATATATATATATATATATATATATATATATATATCTATATATATATATATATATATATATATATATATATATATATATATATATATATATATATATATATAATTGAAAGCACCTAAGATATAGAGACCTAGGGGTGGCTTTCTGCGATGATGTGTATCATCCATTATAAAAAAGTTATAAAATAGTCTAAAAATGTTTATACAAAGTTCCTTGTTTCTTTTAGATCGAAAACCAGAGCCAACCCCAAGGTCCCTGACAAATGGGTACAGTAAGTAATCACATTTACGATTTTTTCTATATAAGCCTTTGCATAAATCTTCAATGCCTAAATTTGTATTTATTAAATATCACATTCATTGTATTTGTGTACATTCCTTTCTAACACTCTCCCTTACTTCTTCTACCATTTAAAACTTTCTTGTTTTGAATAATGTGAATAAGTACATTATGAATAAAAGAAGTATTTCGTTTGCCTCAAATAATAATAATAATAATAATAATAATAATAATAATAATAATAATAATAATAATAATAATAATAATAATAATAATAATAATAATAATAATAATAATAATTACAAAATAATAATAAAATTAAAAATAATAACAATAAATTTCTTAAAACATTATTATATGTATTTTGGTTAATTTAAACAACACGTTGCCATTTCAATTTTTGTGTATTACGAAGCCATGAAACATTTAAAGATTTACACAAAAATCTAGGCAACTGTTTAATACAATTAGGATTGTGGCTGGTAGCTATTGAATCATAACTGAAAGGATGGAAGAATTGCTTACCTATGCATATAGCATTATCTTAACTTGTTACCACCAGTGTGCAGGTTGTGGGTAACCTGTCAGGACCATAAGCCCTTGGGACTCGATTAAAATTTCTCTTTTATGGGGTTTTCAATTGATAGAGTTGACGGTTTTCACCTAAGAATTATATGTGATAAAGTGTCCTCTCACTTATAAATAAACTGCACGTTTTATAAAGAAAATCCCAAATATCTGCCCGTGTTTTTGAATATATATCTATTTCACAATCAAAAGTTGAATCTAGACTTGAACGTTGTTTTATGATCTTGTCATTTGATTGGATAAATGACTGTCAGACTTGAAGAGTCGACCAATGAAATGCCGTAAGACAACTATCGACTTTAAGTATCTAAGTATTGCATTGGTGAAATCATGGCCAGGAATATAGTATTTATTCAACAGTTTCCGATTAATAACAGTTGCAAGGAAATATCCTCTGTTGCCATAGTTTGCAGTTTTAAGTTACATAGCAGAAGTATTGCATAGTTGTATCAAAATATTCGCATGGAAATAATAGGACATACGAAAACAAAAAATGACATTTTAGAGTACTGAACAGGAGTCCTGACACGGTTAACAGATTATTTTTATAGTTATTTGTTAGCATGTTTACTCGTTTCATCTTGGTATAAAATCAAAAACAAATTGTCTTTCAAGTATAGCATGTAATTCATTGATACGGACCCTTGTATTTATTTGTTTCTTTTACGAACCTGTACATTTGAAAGTGATGCATTGTCCAACTTTCAAAGACATTTTAAGCAATTGGAAAAAATGAAGCAGTTGATTGATTCCTGGAGTGTGTCTTGTAACAATTTACTTTAAACCCTACTCCATTCTCCTCACGTTGTAGCGTATCACAAAACGAAACGATTTTCAGGTTTACTATTTACAATATTGTAATCAAAATATTTGTCGTGTTCAACCACTGTTGGCTTTTGTCTGCTCTCATTGAATCGAATAACACCAGCAAAGTGACCATTGGATCATGGCCATGAACAGTGGTCCTGGGAGATTTAATTGCTTAGCGAGTTGCAGGGAAAATTGCTGACGTTTTCTGTACCATAAAGTCATCATGATACATGTTTATTGTAACGTAATCCACGCATATTTCATATTTCGGTATCATATTTAAGACTATTTAACCAATAATAAATGATACAGAGCAGTAATTAAACACATTTTTTTAAAAGCATTTGTTGCACAAAAATCCATTTTGTTTAGATCTTGCGGTCGTTTAAATAATAGATTATTTTAATTTTATTCGTTTGCGTATTGTGTATATTTCAACAGGAATAATTATATTACTGAGGTATGTAAGAATGAACTGTTCAGACCAAAGCATGCATGCAGAAAGTTTACGAGTCACAAATCTCGTGTCTTTGGTTAAGCTTTGCTGAAGATATACAAAGCCACAGTCTTACAAATAAAAAAAAAAAATCCGCGAACACTTTAATTCTAAATTTTAAGAACAAAGTAATCGACGCCATTTACTTTGTAATCTTTATAAAGTAATGATGTGTAAATGTGATTCACCTGCTTATATGGCTGTCTTGTTCCAGTGCTAATTGACCCGACTGCAATCAATACCTACATTATGATGTCATTCATACCCTTCTTTCTGACGAATTTTGCGAACTCGTTATGCATTTTTTTATATTTTACAAAATTAGGAAATATCTCAAATTCGATACGTGTGCATAAAATAAATTAGCAACGTACTGGGTGCTAAAGGTATTCATATTGTAAAAGTTCCAAATTCCTTCGTCATAACTCGATTTTTGGGAAAACAAGACAAGCACGTGCACACTAGATTGTTTACCTTTTGCGTGCATCTGAAGAAAAT
This sequence comes from Potamilus streckersoni, assembly GCA_016746295.1. Lineage (NCBI taxonomy): Eukaryota > Metazoa > Mollusca > Bivalvia > Unionida > Unionidae > Potamilus > Potamilus streckersoni. Next base: position 85,222 of record JAEAOA010002232.1, read on the forward strand.
GAGAATTTTGATTTGTACGGTTTAGATTTCATTCCCATACCTTGGTCAACTTTCCCACGCGGTCAACGGCTGGATTTAGTTTGCTTATTTGTATGCAACAAACACAAGTCCTTATGTCAGCTTTTATTCAATTTATTGAATTGACTTCTCTTTATCATCACGGAGGATTTCCGGTTGCACATGCGTGTTTAAAGAAATAGTCTCATTCTAGCCAAGGAGAACATATACATTTTTCAATTCGGACTCTAGAAATAAAAGCTTAAACCTTGCCTTTCAACAAATTTACAAAATCTAAATATTGAATTTTAACACACTGATTTAATCTTAAGAGTATAAAACGATATCTTTTGTAGTAAAAACGTGTTCCTGCATTCGATAATGCCTTTAACATTTTCCTTGCAGGTATATCACTAAAATGTTACAACACAGTGTGTGTGTGTGTGTGTGTGTGTGTGTGTGTGTGTGTGTGTGTTTATACACATGATAAGAAAGAAAAAAAATATGTCCTGAAATGTAGACTCGCTGAAGCTATGATATTTTTAAGTGTTTAATTTATTAAAGGGTTATTAAAAATCTAGTACAACCTATGCAGAGGATAATAAATGCTTTTTCATGAATCGAAGGCTGCGCTATGAACATTTAAGAGAAGGTCAAGACCTTGAGGGGCTGGTACATGTTTTACACTAACAAAAACGGCATCCAGTTTGTTATCTTGCTATAAGCCCTCGTGGTTTATTTCATTTTTAATGTTCTCGTTTTTCTCTTGCTTATTGAGATCGTTCATCTATTTCGCGAAGAGTATGACATTACTGGTCTTTTTGTCAGAAAACATTTTTGCTCGTACTGTTTTCCACAAAGAACATTTTTAACTTCCATGGTTTTTCACATTCACACGTTTGATGTCTTTACTATTTTGTAAACGATTCAAACCATTTCTAGTTCTTGCAGCACAGTCTACTTGCTTCAATTTACGACAGCATTTGCATCATATTTAAATTGTCAGCAGTTTAGAAATTGCCTTGTAATGCGGAGTTCCTAATCCATTCATTTGCGGTTAATCAATTGCTTAAATGCACTTCATAATCATTTCATTCTCTACAAACAAATCACCTGACTGCCCCAGCATTTCCTGAGTTCGCGCTACAGATATCCTTCAATTTGCATGTAATCTACCTGTCTCCTTTTTTTTTCTCGATATCAATATTGTCTCAAAGTGTGGGAACCCCATTTCCAGGCTATCGTAGTAAATTCATCATAGTCCGGAGTTGATTGTGCCCAGATTCCGCCATAAACTATATTTAAACTCTACCTTGTAATCATCATTATATCGTTCTTTGTCATGCTCGAATCTGGCCTTATTTCCGTTCGTTCCCCACCATTAGCCAAGACTCGAAGCGAGATGCTTATCGGTACATCTCTGTCATTTATTATTAAATTCTTCCTCTCGAGTCTGAATATATCTTTGAAAGGGAACAATTGGGTGATGCTAAAATACCGCGATTAAAGTATTATCTCTCAAACGTTAAATATTAGCCTTGTCCTTTTTTCATTTATTATTTGCTTCGAACGTCACGTTGAGCATTTAACTTCACTAAATAAAGGTCTGGTGCTATGGGAATCTCGTCTGCGTCAATTTTATTGCGAAAGAAAATGTTACGACTGCATATGTGAAATAATTATTTATCTGTTTATGTGCTTCATTGTAACAAAACTAGGAAATGTTTGTTCAAGTAAGCCAAAAATGGATAGTATAGTACATTACGTGGTAGATTTCATTGTTGCCCCTTTTGCAATTACTAGAAATTGTTGATGAATTAGTAAGATTATGTACAACATCGATATTGATTTGAAAACTAAACAAATTAACACTAGCGTACATGTCGCCCCATATCGTATGGAATGTCCAAATTCAAGACTGTGATCCTGGACACGACTAATTTTAGAGTTTATTAAATTGTTTTTCAATGACGCATCCAAACAGTAGGCTTTTAAGTTGGGTGTTCTTGCTTCAACAAATGTCACGAAATTGCTGCATGTACAAGCAATGATGTACCTGTAACAAACAATTTCAAGACCTATTACCGTTTGCAGTGACTTTGGTAATGTAAAAAATAATGATGTAACTAACAATTTCATGACGTACTACTGTTTGCGGTAATTTTGGTAATCTATTGGTCGCCAAATTTAAATAAGAAAATAAAGTCGCATTAGGTACATGTAACATTTTAACTACTCCAATTTTCCTTCATTGGCGGAGTACTGATTTCATCCTATATGCATTAAGGGAGCAGCCAAAAGTTGTTTCTTCATTGGCGGAGTATCGATTTGATCATATATCCATTAAGAGAGCAGCCAAAAGTTTGTTCCTTCATTGGCGGAGTACCGATTTGATCCTATATCCATTAAGAGAGCAGCCAAAAGTTTGTTCCTTCATTGGCGGAGTACCGATTTGATCCTATATCCATTAAAAGAGCATCCAAAAGTTGTCCCTTCATTGGCGGAGAACCGATTTGATCCTATATCCATTAAGAGAGCATCCAAAAGTTGTTCCTTCATTGGCCGAGTACTGATTTCATCCTATATCCATTAAGGAAGCAGCCAAAAGTTATTCTTTCAATGGCGGCGTACTGATTTTTATCCTACGTCTATTAAGGGAGCAGCCAAAGGTTATTCCTTCATTGGCGGAGTACTGATTTTATCCCATGTCTATTAAGGGAGCAGCCAAAATTAATTTCTTTATTGGCGGAGTACACCAAAAGTTGTTCTTTCATTAACGGAGTACTGATTTGATCTTATATCCATTAAGAAAGCAGCCAAAAGTTATTCATGCCAGTGTTTTTCTCTCTCTCTCTCTCTCTCTCTCTCTCTCTCTCTCTCTCTCTCTCTCTCTCTCTCTCTCTCTCTCTCTTTCATATCCTTTCGCGTACATTCGTAACAAGGCATATATATATATATATATATATATATATATATATATATATATATATATATATATATATATATATATATATATATATATATATATATATATATATATATATATATATATATATATATATATATATATATATATATATATATATATGATATAATAATTAGTCTCTTTAGTTGATTCCAGGTTAAAGCCAATACAAAGTCTTACCAAAAAAAACTGTTTTTTTATTAACTATTAAAGCTTAATACTTCAAAAAATAGGCGGCCATATTTGAACATAGAATCTGATTGTCGGATGAATGCGATACTCGGACTGAAAAAGTTCTATGTCATACAGAGAAAGAAACACAAACTATTTGAAGTCTCTGTGCCCTCGACCTTTACTATCGCATGCTAGGAAACAAAAATTCTGATTTAGATAATGGTTATTATTAACTGTCCAGAAGCCTGTAGTGGTCCCTGCGTCCTAACAATTTTCAAATGTGATAATAAATAACCGTATCACTAACTGCTGCAAAAGTAATAATTGCAGACAATAGAACCAAATATGTTTTTGTATTTTCTTTATTAAAAAAAATTATGAACAAATTGCAGGAATCACATTCAGGATTAAATAGATTGCTAAACTGTCGTCGAGTGTCATTTTCAAGATCAATCCCATGGTCAAGACTTATTCTTCATACATTTATCCGGATGTTGTCTGTCAAGATAGTACGACTCTGATTATTCCCGAGTCTCTCTCGGAGACGAGGGTGCTTTGAATGCAACTGCTTGGAGACTTGTACTGTAATTCTGTCGCTCATTAGCAACTTGAGGATCACTTCGTAACCTCGACTCGTCCAAGCGTCAGTGGATACTACGATTTCGTACCTAACGTAACTATATAACAGTTTATTTCAGAAGACAAACGGTATATATAATGTCAATCTTTGTAAGCAAACGCGTCTTGGAATGTATGCTTGAGAGTTCTATACACCACAAATAATTTTCCTTGATTGCATGCATACAACGGACAAGTGTGCGTGGGTGTTCTTGTTTAATACACGGGGTTACCTAAAAGACTACTGATACAGATTTTGTTTTCATTTTTAAACTAGTTAGATTAACATGGTTTGTAATAGCCTTCATAACAGCGATGGCGATTCGAATTACCTCGAATGCATGTCATTTTAAAGCACAAATGTACTATCGGTCATATTAAAATCGTTTACATGCCCGATTAGTTAGTTGTTCATTAATATTAATCTATTTAGTAAAGTAAAGTTCTGTAAACAAATAAAAGCAGTATTTGTTGTCTTCAGACTATATTTGATGGACTCTGTATTTTATGCAAAATACGGTAATCTGCACTGCAGTTTCTACATACATGTCGATGCATCTGCTTCCACACTTCTGATCAACGTGCGCAGGATTTCTATTTACCATTTTCCTGCAGGGCACGACAAAAATCATTAATCTAGGTTACGAGGTTTTACGGCATGTTATATCATCAGAGACGGCATATATTCTCTGCAAGCGGTAACAGACTTGAAAAAAAAATATGCAAAGGGGCGCGGATGTTCACAGAGGAGCACCAAAGCTAAATCTTCCTACTCCCTATAGTTCTGTATTATTTTCTGCGGCTCCGAAGCTGAAAGTTGAAGTCAAGGGGTCTCGATCCATGAAATGTAGACTGCGGGATTTGGCAGTACTGAAAATAAAAACAAACGAGTTGGAGGTTGTAAGATATATGAGCAAGTACATATCAGACGAGAAATAGAAAATTTAATTCCTCAAATGCGATCCGTGGCTTTCATAAGAGCTACGATTGGAAAACATATATTGTTAATATAAATTTTCTTTTAAAGGCATATATCCTTATTTAAAGAATGAAACTTTTTCAATAATAATAATAATAATAATAATAATAATAATAATAATAATAATAATAATAATAATAATGACAAAAAGGATAGCAACGACACTACTACTACCAATAATAATAATAATAATAATAATAATAATAATAATAATAATAATAATAATAATAATAATAATAATAATAATAATAAAAATAACAATAACAATAACAAAAAGGATAGCAACGACAATACAACCACTACTACTACTACTACTACTACTACTACTACTACTACTACTACTAATAATAATAATAATAATAATAATAATAATAATAATAATAATAATAATAATAAGAAGAAGAAGAAGAAGAAGAAGAAGAAGAAGAAGACGAAATACTGGACGTGCCATCAACCGTAATGTCTTTTAATGACGTCAAGCTAAAATGGACACTGTAGATATAACAATTTAAATGGTAATAGCTATGTCAAAGAAAATGTATCCAACATGGACGGATCGACAACATTTTAATATGTATCCTATCTTTTTGTTGGCCTTTACAAATATGCTTTATGTCAATCAAATATTAAACGACTTTTCAGAAAATTGTATGCGCAGCTTTTCGTTTTTAAAATGCACGTGTTCCTTGTTTTTTGTTGTTTTTTGCAAGCATGCTGTTTGATTTCACAAGACTCGGACCGATAGTTACCATTTGAGAGGTCATTGCTCTAAGGCCGAGTTGTACATTTTGCCTATTCTCCGATCCATGACTGAAGACCCCCCCAAAAAACCCCAAGGTCTCTTCGTCGTATCGTACGATTACATACGTGCCACAATGGTTCCAATTTTGTTGGAAGTAGCTTTTTATGTACATTTATTCTATCTTGTAAAACAAATCCAACTGCAAACTGCACGGACCCAGATGTGCCGTCGCGTAATACGCCATAAGGCCAGGATCTGCGCAGTTTGTCAAGAGTAATCAATAAAATGCACAACGTAGAATCTAATATGCAGGCGGTTTATGCTACGGAATCTTTGTTATTTGCAGGTTGACTCGACTCGATTCATAAACGAGTATATACGGTATATATATATATATATATATATATATATATATATATATATATATATATATATATATATATATATATATATATATATATATATATATATATATATATATGATTTTCTTGATACTGTACAAACCGATAAACCGTCAATTTCTTTTTAATTAACTTTATTAATTTATTAAATTTACTCTATAAGATGGACACGCACACACACACACGCACACACTGTGCCATGAACTACTTGCACAGGTGAGCTCGTTTGTTCAGTACAGTTGGGTGAGGAGAAATGAAATAGTTCTTATTGCCTTCCCGCCCTTCTTGTACCTCGCCAGACGGGGTTAAAACATACGTCTGCCCACATGTGGCAACTGCAGTACCGTACGCATCCACTGAAGACATTATTTCCTCTTCATATATTTTCAAGCTGGTATTGGTTGCCTTACTGAAGTACGTGTCCAAATAAAACGGCTTTTATTGTAACACGAAGACCACAGCTTAAGGACTACTAAGACGGATGGATACAATATCCATATACTGTTTAGCAGTAACCTCTTTAGGTGACACTGCCTTTTATTAGCGTCAGTCATAAGTATATTGCCAACTTTAACTCCAGACGTGTTTAAATATAATATGTAAACATGACTCATTTTCACATTGCATGTGACATGGTTCATTGGCCGATGAAAAAAGAAATAAAAATTGTGCACACATTTCCGATATTTTGCTTCAAATTTTACACTTAAAAAAAACTACAAAATCTATATATTTCGTTTGAAAATTGACAAAATGTTTCGTTCACTTGTATAAACGTGAATTTATAACCGAAGTAAACATTACGCGGATATTTTCATTTAAAGAAACTTGTTTAATTATATGAAGATTTCAGCAACTAGTGTTGGAAACGCATTAAAATTTACATGAAAAGCGTATCATATTTTGGCTTAGTTTTGCCAAATGAACAATCACATGATCACCCAAAGCAATTTTGTAAAATGATTTTCTTTCTTGTTTTTATTTTGTTTTGTTCTATAAGCAATAATTTGATTGTAATTGTCCAAAGATCCGAATCGTATTCATTGTTTCACAATCTTTTATCGATAATCGAAAATCATATTTAAAAAAACGAACTATACGATTTAATTAATATATTGCTCAAACCATAGTTTGTGTCGCGCCATATAATGATTATTCAATCTCTTTCTCTAACCATAATTTGTGTCATTGTCGTGTAATGATCAGTTATTACTGAATCAGTGATGAACGTATTCTTTTTTATTTGTGAAACGTTTGTACTTTTTATATTTTCACTGAATCATTTTGTGCAGCCGAAATAATTATGCATCTGTTCGTATAAAAATTTTTGGTTCCCTGAAGGAATTATTTGCTCATGGAGTAACTTGTTAACACAATTAAAAGAACTCTAGATAAATAAAAGCTTGGTTAAGAATAACAGTTAAGAAAATTTACAAATGATTCTCACTTTCTTTGGCAACTTGTCGGTCTCCCATTATTAACACATTTTCAGGAATTAATTTGGATGAGATTGAGATATTTTTAGCCAAAATAGCACCAAGTGTTGAAAATTGCAGTCGTTATATATATATATATATATATATATATATATATATATATATATATATATATATATATATATATATATATATATATATATATATATATATATATATACACACACGAGACTTAATGAAATATATTTTAGTTAAGTTCGTATTAACTGATTACTCGCCTACTCAATATATCAAAAATTTAAACTATCAAAGCTTCCTCGTTGCTTAAGTGCCGTCAAATAAGACTGATTGGACATTTAGAGTGCCATTCTCCTGATCGCTGATGGTCGTGCTGCATACATGCCACTTGCACACTTCATTTAATGATCCGAGGTTTATTCTTGAAATTCACATTTTGAACTTTTCTCCCTGTCTGGAACACCTTACCTAGACTAAATCAGACGCAAGAGCAAGGGAGGTCGTAACCCAAGCTAGACAAATCTTGCGTTGCCTCATTTAAATTTCAAGTTAAAAAAGAACGTGCTCAGAACTAGGTTAGTCTACATGTGCCTTGTGGGGTGCCTTAGTTAAGCAAAAGAGCACCTCGCGCAATCAGTATAGCTATGTATACCAGAGCTCATTCTCACCCCACCTTTAACTTGACAGGCCAAACAAGAGGCTTGCCTAGTATAATTAACTGAACACGTCATTGCCTCATTATGTTTGAATAAAGACAATTCACAGTGTGCAGGCCATAATTTGAAAAGGATTATATTCAGCGGTCTTGTCTCTTTGTCCTCCCGAGTATCACATTACTTACAAATATGCGCATATAGGGCAAGTAGATCAAATTGTTGCTGTACAACTCTTCAAAATCAGCTCCCCGATTTAACCGAGTGCACCTTGACTTTCTACCTTTATGTCTCTGGGTTTGTATCTTTCAACTCCTGATAGAAACAGCCATAACAGGTAGGCAGGTACTATATCTGCCAGTCAGATCCGTCTTGTTCACAGGCCTTTTTGCTACGATCACGTTTAATCGACTTGTAGGTACATTACCTGAGAGATTAGAAACACGTTTAACTAAAATCTCCAGGTATGTCAGGGCATATTAGGAAATCCCGAAATCGAGAGAACTTGGCCTTACTTAACTTTGAGATATTGACCTGCGTATTGTATACACGCAGATAAGTCTTTCTCTCGATATTTTAAGGGACGTTTCTTTATACAAAATTCATATTATAATCCCATTTTGGGTGTGTAATCTACAGATGTGAAGTTCAAATATATACTCTCAATAATTTTGTTACGCCTTCTCCAATTCTTGATCTTACATTTTGAGAAGTGAACTGGAGACAAAGAGTTGTACATATTAGAATCATGCAGAAATTGAGGAGCAAGGTGTAATTTATAAACACAAGAAAAAAAAGATCAAGATGCCAATCAAATGATAAAGATGGCACAGTTTAGCAAATAAGGAACTATTTAACCATTGCAAAGGAAAAAAACACTTTTGTCACTACGTACGTACGAAATGATAAGTTTGGCTCGGTGCTTTAATTTACACTTGTTTAAGCTACGTGTATTTCAAGTGAAGGAGAATAGGGATGCTTAATCATTTTGTTTAGGTTAAAAATCAAAAAGTCTCTTTAAACGCGTCGGGACATTCAATCCTAAAACGTATTCGTTGTTTGTGTAGAGAACATGTATGTGATATGAATGTATACAGTTCACTAGATATCACCCTCGTAATCTATGCACATTAACCTCTGTAGAGTCAACGCTTACAGAGGTCACAATATACACCAGTTTTTACCGAAGGTCACGCAAAGGAAATGCCAGTTGTAATCTAGCGGAAGCTGAGAAAGTGAATGACACTTTACAAGCCTCTTCATCCACAGAGACCTCTTTATCTAATCCCGAGTCATTATGGTTTGTAAATCATGTCGAGAGAGAGAGAGAGAGAGAGAGAGAGAGAGAGAGAGAGAGAGAGAGAGAGAGAGAGAGAGAGAGAGAGAGAGAGAGAGAGAGAGAGAGAGAGATTTATTGGCAAAAAGAAAAGGATTTTATACTTCAGCCTGGAACATGACCAATCTAAGCATGATGATCATTTTGTTCCAATCTTGTATAAATTTAAATAATTTCTTCCAAGTGAGCATTGCCTGTGCCGAGATATTTACAGTTTTGTGTTTACTCTTTAATGCAGGTATGGCCATTTTTAAGGAGAAGAAAATCATTTGAATTCCATATAAACCCAGTAGTATGGTGAATGTACACATGTTTAATGTTTTATAAATCCTGAATAACCTTTCCTCAAATAGAGTCAAAGCAAATAAAGAGACGCCAATATACATTTTTCTAAGCGAGACCGGTACGTAATCGATAACCGCTCGTTTTGTAACCCTGTTCATTACACACAACTTTATATTTACCTCGGGGTGATATTTGCACTAGACAGAGATTCTATGGAATCTTTAAGAACCCTGCATAATGTATATTTGCCTTGTACACCAGATCGTATTGCACTGCATTCTGTAGAATGTAAACAGTAAATTGGCTCGTCTCGATATATCCTTTTACAGCACTTGTAGCATTAGTTAGGTAGACTAGCAGAGGGAATATTTTAAATTCAACAAGCCAGGCCTGTCGTTAAAGTTTATGGATCGGATTCATTAAAATACAGCAGGTCTACATTAATATGCGGTTATAATTTGTACGTTCCGCCCCAAGCAAGTATTCATGTAGGAGTCTAGAGCAAATAGACATGCTTCGTGTCAAGATGTCACACAACTGCACATATGACTGATCAATGGCACGGAACAAATGGGTTTGAAACATCTCAACCTAATTTAACCTTCGCTGATACTTGTATATGTGCCTGTTACAGGTCTCGCATTTGAGTGGTGAAAGCGAAGTTACTGAAGGATAAAACATCCGACAATAACTTTTTTGTTTATAATTAGGTCCGCAACAATCGTTCTTAACTGCAATTTAGGAATGCATATACACATCTATTTGTGTCGGACGCGCATTTATTCTCGTGTATCTTTAGGTTCCACGTTTAATTTTCTCATAGGTCGGGTGTTGCTTGCTTTTTTAAAATCAGGTAAAAAAAAATTATATTACTTCTTGTTAATTTATTTCTTATCTTCAGCTAATATAATTGATCATATTATATCTTTCTACATATATCGGAAGAAGGACATAGTTTTTCAAGCAATTTTGGGGCCGGAAATCTTTCTTTTTCTTTGCAAAACAATTCTAGCATCAAACCGAAATTAAATGGTTGGGAACTTGTTTCTTCTTACATCTGTTTCTCAATCTCTGCCTATTTATCTGTTTTGCTTTGACGTGTATTTGAAAACCACGACAAAACAGTTTCAGTTTGTGAATTTTCAAAAAGACCATTACTTTTTACCCCAATGTTTGTTTAGTTTTGATCATCCCAGTAAAATTTTCTTTAAACATTTTCAGCTTTTACCAGTCCATTTCTACAAAATGTTTTCCAAGTTTAGTTTTCTTTCCTTCATAGTTTTTTTTATTTCTATCCAAAGGTATCGTTTTCCAAAAAATTCTTAGTCGGTCCCACTCACAACACTTAAATTATCTGGCAAATGTTGCCATAGTTACTGTCGAGGTTGACGTGTCTAAAGTTGAGAAAATCTGTTGATACAGTGGGTTATACAGTCGTCAGACAATTTATTATATTACAGATATTTTGTCATGCATCCATTCACGAGCGTACACGTGTATATATATATATATATATATATATATATATATATATATATATATTGAACTACACACATCTGCTGACGCCCATTTTATTCCCCCCCCCATGCAATTCCTGCAGACTCCTATGTTTACGATATTATGTATGCTATTTGTCGATGATAAATATTTGTAATATCCATCCTATGGAGGTAAAGTTTATAGCTGAACAATTATACCCAACCCACAACGTGTCCAATCATTTCATATTGCACCTCCAAAATGCTTTACGAAACGTGATAAAGTAAAGAAACAATTTCTAAACCAGAGTTTGCCTTTAACAAGATATTCCCCCTAATAAAACTGAAAATTTGTCGTCATTATTAATTGCCGTTGTCGTATTGTGCAGTTATGAAAATACTGCAATCACGTTTCACTAATCAGGGGTTTGAACTTTGTTCACAGTTCTATGTCTGAACATGGGCACAACCATATCTTTACAGCTGGTACTCTCCTTCGTACGAAAATTGTCAAGATTCTCCCGATTTTATCGATTACTGGGCAGTATTATGAGCAAAATGATCATCACAAAATTTGTTGTCCATGACAAATCGCGTTTAGTTAACGTATATAATTGTGGTGTAAGCCCTATATATGTAGTTCTTTTAAACTCTTAAGGATGCCAAGAATTACATACAGATTTATGCTCACATAAAGTATATGGTACACTGAGCAAGAAGGACGATATGTCTTTATCAAGTAAGGAGAGAAACCATCATTCGAAACCCATGACGTTTCAGTGACACACACGTACACAGACATGCATGCATGCGAACGCTTACTTGATACCTGCAAAAGATGCGATTTTTGCTGTTTATGGCACCAATATCGAGTCCTAGTGTATTCAGTAAAAATATCTGTACCGATAAATGTACGCAAAAAATGTCATTTACCAAGATCGAATTGATTTTAAATAGCAAAGTAGCTTGGTGATAGAAAAGTTTACAAAGATTAAACATTACAGAAGAATTTGGATAGTTTTTTTCTTATAGTTTCTGTTGAAGTTGTCATGTAAATACTTTATTGTTTTTGAGCTAAAAATTTATTCTATACCTGAGTACTGGTATGCAATGCTGCAGTCATCGTCCGAACTATGCCAAGTCATCTTTTGACCCTTTTTTGGTACCATATATATATATATATATATATATATATATATATATATATATATATATATATATATATATATATATATATATAATCTTATTGTCATTTGCAGATGCCTGTGGATTGTCAGACACCAACCATATTGAGAGCATTCAAGAAAAGTCGCAATGCGCATTGGAGGAGTACGTTCGCAGTCAGTATCCCAACCAGCCTACTCGCTTTGGAAAACTTCTCCTGCGTCTTCCTTCTCTTCGGTCCGTGAGCGCTCAAGTAATCGAGCAGTTGTTCTTCGTTCGCTTGGTAGGGAAAACGCCAATAGAAACATTGATACGAGACATGCTCCTAAGCGGAGGCTCCTTCAACTGGCCTTATATGGCCATTCAATAACATGGAGGATTTCTGCCTAGTCTTTCCAGTATTTGAATCCACAGGGGAAACACTGCTTTGTTTGCATGGAAATATGTTATTTCTAAAATTTTGAGTTACTCTGAGCACTTCGAAAACATTCATGGATGTTGGAGAAAGGGACTCCATTTTCTGCAAAACTACCGTTTGAGCTGCAAAGGAGTGCACATGGACACAAAAGCCACGAACCTCGTGTGTTCGACTTCATTCTAATGGCAGCATTGGCTACACTTAACTATTTTGGACAAAAGACCAAGCCCTGGACGATTTATGCACCATATTGACTGTATGGAGGTTAGGATATTTTTTAGGTTTTATTTCTTTCATTATAATATACAGGTAAGCATGTGATGATCCAGACGCGATGCACCAAATGTTGTTGGATGTAAATTGGAACGCTTTTTGTTACTAAGGGCTACGTTTTCAGTCGTAGTCCTTCTGCCTAATATATGCATGTTTCGTTGGATCAGCCTAAACAAAACAACTTGCCCAGTGTTCCGATGGTGTCTTGAACCTTTATTTGACTTGTATATTTTTAAGTTGACCAGGATAACAGTAGCGTTGGGCAGACCTAGTTGTTGTCGTTATCATCCACGAGTTTATTTTTTGTCCCTCTATCACATGGTTTATAAAACCAGCACGAGAACCCGACTGCTGCTGGCCCTAGAAGGTTTGTCTTTCATATGCAAGCAGAGTTCAATGGGCCATACAGATATCAGGACCGAACTTATACAGACAACACATTTAAAATTACACTCTATTCATTTAGTCCAAATTAAGGATGTGCAATTTGAGATTTGAGGCATAGGTTTCTTCCACACCTTCAAAAACAAAATTTTAGTGACTTGGGGATATTTAGCGTTCGATACAGCTGTTAGTAGGAAATCAAACTGGTTTTTAATTCGTAAGAACTGTCTGTTTTTAATCGTTGTCGTAGTTATTGCAAGCTCTCACAACTTATTAAAGCAGACGATTACAGCGACATTTGTGGTCGACTTGCAGCTTATGAGATAATAATTTTGTTTTGTCTACAATACTTAGTGTGTATTTCAGCAGTGAAACAAGCAGCTGTGGATATGCACGAGTATAACTCTACCATAATATGCAAAATCTTAGATCGGTATAATTGCCCTACTGCGCAATGATGCAGAGTACAATGTGGACCCCATCTAAAATCAATAGCACGTGTTTTCTGTACACTGTCTTAAGTATTAATGTAAGATTTTATTAGTTTATGGACATGTCTGACCCATTGAAAGGTAAATATGCTTCTTTCCAAGGAAAACCAGCAGCTAAATGGTATACGATGTTTGCTTCTCGTCATTTCTGAAAAAAACGTGATAAAGGAAGAGGCAAATTGTTTTGATATGTAAGGCCGAAAAGCACACTGAAAACAGCTTTAATATATATATATATATATATATATATATATATATATATATATATATATATATATATATATATATATATATATATATATATATATATATATATATATATTAACCTTCCAAATTACCGATTGTTTCATGGTCTTTTTTTAAAATTCTAAATGTACATGAAATGTTACAATCATATTTTGGAGCCAACATATGTGGTTCATGGAAACAAGGGGTGGCCGATTGGTTTTAGGCTCTCGCCATTACAGATTACTGAGATCTGAGCTTTGTCAGCGTTGGTTCGAGTCTCGAGTTCGGCAAAAGTAGGCATGTTGGTCGGTAATTCTTCCAGACATTTTCTGGGTTATTCCAGCATCAGATATCCTGTACTGCATGTAAAGCCTATCATATGATAAAAAGTAACATTAAATCCATATAACAAAAGCAACAATAATTTACGTTTAAATAGGCCCCGCGTGGTCGAAGGCCCTCTCCTTTTTTAGATCATTGACTTCTAACCTATGTTCGCGTGCGTTTGTGTCTCTGCATAGACAAATTAGTTGTGTGAGAAAGCTTGCCAATTTTTCCCCGTGGGTAGGTGGTTCATCTCAAAGTTATCCCGGATTCTTCCTCCAACAAGGATACCGGCCGCCATTTTAGTCATGCTGGAAACTGGCGTTAAACCAACAACCAACCAACCAACCAACCAACCACCCAACCAATCAGCCGTTTATAGTTACTAGTGATTTATGATTAGTTATTGCAGCACACGGATTTCAAAATGAACTAGTTTACGCAGTGTCAATTTACCATTTTTGTACATTTCACCAGAATTCGAAGTCTAGTCAAAGACTAGTTATAGTATATACCATAAAATGGTAAATAAGGAAGTAAAGTCTCTTTCGTTTAAAATTTAACAAGCTGCCTTCAGCCGAGTTGTAATTCTTTTGCTTAGTTGGCAAAAATATCCGTAAAGAGGGTTTCTTAAAGTTACATTAATAATCCTCGATCCACAAATAGGAGCCGTTGTTTTAAAGTAAATCTGAAAATAACAATTACTAGCAGACTAGTTCACAAACATGCCTGTCACTTAAGTGAGCATGATGTAGGAGAGATGGGGTTCTGACAATGTCCCAATCGAAGTTGTCTCTCAAAGGTTTAGATAGGTTCAGCAGAATCAAGACTCCATTTTAGACCTAATAAACTTGATTTCTGTAATCGGTTTATGGTTCAAAACCTTCTTGTATTTTTTTTTGTTTGTTTTGTATTAAATACGATATCATGGTCATTTCTAGTGATGTTTATAAGATATCATTTTTATAATCACTTTTAGTGATGTTCATACCAAATCATCATAAGTAATGGTTACAAATCATTCTCTAATCTATAACCACACATGAATCTGAAAGATTCAAAAGTATTCGTTCATGTTGTAAATTTTGTGTACGTACATCTCGTATATGGATATAGGTTATTTGTAATTGTAGCTAAACCCTCCCAAAGATAGGGTTTTTTTTACTGTAGTGTATCTGTGATGTCCAATTTTGATTTTTGTAGCATACATCTGGTTAAAAACCATCCATCTCGCATCGTTCTGTCAAGAGAATAATATCAAATATGTTTTAACAAACTATATACTTAGTCGGTTGTACCAATTAAAAATCTTAACTAAATGTGTAAATTGGTTAATATTTTAATTATTGTTACCGCATGTGCTCACTTATAAGTTCAGTCCAACTTCAAATTCACGCCCGCAGATCTGGATCTGCGCAGTTTGTTAATAATAATAATAATAATAATAATAATAATAATAATAATAATAATAATAATAATAATAATAATAATAATCGGTAAAACAAAGCAACATAGATCCTCATCTGAGAGCGCATTATCCTAAGGCAGGATGAGCTTATAAGGGAGTATATACGGTATTTTTCTTCAAGGGAGTGTAGTCTAAAATAAACTGTATCTTTTGAGCGATATATTTCTTCCCTTGCTACATATAAAAAAAATCTCGTCATGATATAAGCAGTATACCAAGATTGGATCATGCAATGCTACTTGTGAGATTCAGGAAACAAATTGGAACAATCCTGGTGCTTTTCGATTTATTATCGATAATGATTTAAGGGGATCACATATCATTTTTTTGTCAGCACATCCCTATGATTGGTTCTCGAACACAATGAAGGGACTTTTGATGGAATTTAAAATGTCGTATGAATTTATCTGAGACTGAGATATTCCAAATGAATCAGTTGTTTATTGAAACAACGACAGCAACAACAACAAAAGACAATAAGATCGAAAAGCGACATAGCATTTTATATTTTAATAGTATAATTCCCGCGTCTCTCTTGAGCGTAATAGTACATTAATCAGATAAAAAGGCTTTTTGGCTAATCTTTAATGATATAGCTTTATTTAGTTATAAATCATTATTATAAAAAAAAATGCAAATAAATGCACATAATTTTTTAAAAGCCATAGACAATGTTTCTTTAATGTTTTCGTCCTTTTCTAAGTAAAACATCTATCTTTTAGCGTATTTATGCACATGTAAAAAGAAACATATTTTAATCTATTTTGTTATATTTTATAGTTCCTATCAACCGTCATATTTTGTTGAATTTTTGAATGTACTGAAGTGCCATGTTTCCAAAATGTAGCACATAGAATCATTAATTTATTAATTTTAAATCTATATTTCGTGGATAGTCTGTTCAAGTTTTATCACTTTCATTAATATTCATACAGATAAAAATGATATTTGAAAGATTACAAATTCAACCAAGAATAAGTACTCTCGTGAGTTTGCAAAGTAATAAATCCTACGCAAAAAATGACGGAAACACTTACGATAATGAAATTCATTTAAAAATATTATGAAAGTAGAAATCAGAATACAGTCAATCGATTTAGTTGTTCTGTTTCCGGTCTTAGCTTTTATATCTTCCGGAATTCCTAGTTTGCACAGTTCTAATTAACGTTGGTAGTGCTTTATTCCAAGGAGTGTGTTCAGTGATATCTTTTATGATGTATTTTAGTCAGATAATTCCTAATTGGTTATTGTCATTGTTAATTGGTTATAAAGTGAATGCAAGAATTCCAGGAAAGATATGGTTTATGTTACGGCCACAAAGGCTGTTTGTGCATAATTTCAGTTCGAGTGACCTTGTTTTATTTGACTGTTTCATTTAAGTATTCATGTATTGTTACAATGTGTTGTGCTTAAACAAGTGTCCAAGACACTTTTTTTTTCTTTCAAGCTTATGAAGAAATTAAACCACTAAAATCAATATTGTGTCTTTTCATTTTATAATCACATTCCATAACTATTTATTTCAGATTTACATAATTTTTCATCTACACAAGCTATTTGGCAAAAATATTTATTTTGGAGTATTTGGACAGATTTTAGGTCTGAAGGGAATGAATGTAATGTGCAAAATCTGCAGACCTACCAACACGCATATTCATTTTATCGAGTAATCTACCCAATTAATGCTTCACACACAGCCTTTGGACTAAGAAAGGAAGGAATATTTAATGCGCTATTAGGGAGTTTGGATGATTTTGATCCTATAAGGATTTGGATATTTTGTTGTTTTTGTTTTGTAAATAATGCTTATAGCAAGATGGCGGCGTTGGTATCCAAGCAAATTGCACCCGTATTGTTATCGTAAACAGTGCCGGATTTAGACATGGCGAGCCCCAAAGCTATGGGAAGCTGTAGAAGCCATTAAAATAGATTTGAAAGGACCTTCATACTGTGAGGCCCAAAACTGTAGCTTGTTTGAGGACCTTCAGACTGTGAGACCCTAAGCTGTAGCTTGTTTAGCTTGTGCCTAAATCCAGTACAGACTGTCTAGCAATGCTACAATAAAGAATATAGGACTAAAGACGCTAAATGAATAGTTTATATCGAAGTAGCTTATATCGACAGTTTTTTCAAGTATGATGAGGATGGTCGGTACTTTATTTCGTACCACCCTCAATCTATATTATTTTCAGACACTTATAAGAATCTGTAAATGCCACCAATAAATAATATTCCTCTATTTCGCTTCCATCTTCAAACGCATATCATTTTGCAATATCGACAATTTGCCTACTCAGCTGTGGCCACTTTAAAAGTTAACTCACATTTATTTCTTTTTATGGATGAGGTAAATAATGTAAAAGTGAAATAAGAATAAAATTCTGCGAATAAAATATAAAATATATATTTATATATCCTTTTTAATCAGACCATCCATCTATCTACACATGAAAGTATCAATCTATAATTTGATTTTTTTATTTGATAATTTCTGAAAATTCTCTCTCTCATACTGCAAATGTTCTGTTCTTTAGTCTTTAATTATGAATGTATTTTAAATTTCAGTTCTTTCTTGCTTGTGTGTTGATTATGACGCAAAATGGTTCACTTAATATATCGTTCGTATATTTCGCGCACCTAACCGCAACATCGGTTGTAACCTGCTGTACTCGATATACTACCAATGTTTTTTTTTTTTTTTTGGTTTCATGCATTAACTTTAAGCATAGATTTAATCTGATCTTCACTTTTTCTTTTAGGCTACGAATCCGTATTGCCGATTGGTTTTTAAACCTAGATAATTATTAATCGCAGTATTTTTTTAAAAACAAGTTTGCCGATGTTGGAAGAGACGAGAATAAGATGATTTTTATGGTACTTATGGCAAATATTCCTATCGACTTTTCCATGCAACTAGTACTACGTACAATGTGTCCGCGAGAAAACTTGAACAATATTTTTCTTGCATTATCTCCTTTGCTCTCAAAATTGAATTTTGCTGGAGAGCGCAAGAGTTGATGGATCTAATATGTCGTCATAAATACAGCAACCACCCAAGGCTACAATTAATTGATTTGGTACTAAACAGATTATCTATAGCGAGACCTCTTAAGTATACAATCAGGACATTTTTTTCTGATTGAACATTATTCTGTATAGCTGTTAGTTTCCATCAAAAGACGTTTTTTATTTGCAACTGTTCTCAGGCAAATCTGGCCAATTTTAATAAATATGCAATACAAAAAAAAACCACCAAAAAAAGAGACTCCGCCCCACCAAAAACAAACTGAAAGCTAAAGAGCCCATTCAGGGAATGTAATCACCGAGTTGTTAATATATAAAAGTTGAAACTGATATCCATTTTGTTTTTACTTTACTTTAATTATTATTTAAAAACTTGAAGTTTTCATACGACTTTTTTGTAGTGTTTTGAAGTCATTCGGCCTATACATTAAACGCATCTATTCTCTTCATTGTTGAACAATAGACATTCCTGGGGTTTAAATTTACCACCGAATCTAAACCAAGATAACACATTTCTTTTATTTCCGTTTTGTTTTCAATTAAAATAAAAGCGAGGAACTTTGTCTAAATTTAGACTTTTGTGGCATGAGTTTGTGGCTAAAGAATACATGTATAACTTTGCCAAAAAAAACGTCACTCTCTGTACGGATCGATGTGTTGAAGAATTGCATTTTGTTTAAATTTATCAGATATATTTTAAGTCTGGGAATTTTTATAATATGGGATATACAACAAAATATCTACTTTTATCCAAATTTGTTATTTATTGTCGGAGGCATTTATTTATCATAGACAGTCAAAATTGTGTTGTTTTATTTTTTATTTTTGTATTTTTTTAAACAAGCCCATTCCAATCCTTTCTTATTCTAATTCACTAATGATACAATTGGTTGCAGTAAATTTCAGGGTGTTGTGTTTCAGTTTATAATTTTTCTTCTTTAATTTAGATGGAAATTCTAACTACCTAAATGTATTTGGCCTGTGGTATTAAAAAGGTTCCCATCTAACGCGAAATCTAGGATTAGGTTCACGAGTTTTGCACTTTCTGTGCAGATTTTTCGCCTGTTTATTAAAGCTAGTTACAGAGGTTCTAATCTTGGATCAGGTATCTGTAATTTAATATACCCTGTTCTGGAGTTGTTTTTATCTGTTCTAAAACTCAGACCAAAACGTATTGTCGACATCCTGATTAGACGAAGTCAAGCATAACGATCTGTTTAATCTCAAACCCAAAATAATTGTATTCTTTATCAGTGACCTGTGCGCCATTTCGAAACAAGATCCCCAACTTGATTCTCCAGAAGAAGATAATAAAATAAACACGAAGGGCCGACCTATATACCTGTCTCTGCTTTAAAAGACTAATCCAGGGCCATCACGCCAAGTATAGAGGTCTGCTTTTAACAGCCTAACTGATAGTAGACTTAAAAGGCGATACACAATAAATGTAATTGAGAGGAGTGGATCTTGTTGTCTGGATCAGTCAAAGACACAATCGGTATAATTGTGTTAAAACTGGAAATGTTAAAACACTCTGCTTGACTTGAATACCTTGTTTTGACGTCAGAACATTCCTAAGCATGGATTAGCCTTTTAAAAAAAGATCCGATAATATATTTTGCACATATGAATTTGATTTGCCGGTACTGCATACCAATCTCGTGCTTCCTTTTGAATCTTTCAGACAGGTCGCCATATTTGTGTAAATTTGTCTTTCTAGATGTCTCTCCCTCTTTGTACAGATGTAAATCTCGTGCTCTAAAACATTCATTAGAAAGGAAGAAACCATTTATCGTTGTCAGGAAGGTTGACTTGAGATTTGGGCGATAGGTTAGCTATAGAGGGACGATATAAAAAAGGCAACATATTTAATAGTTTGTTTTAATGAACTTCATTTCCATAATTATAGTTATTTATTGTCTCAAAGATGGCGTTTGAAACATTCCATAGCTTAGAAATAATATATAAATTATTAGCACATAATGCAGATTAAAATTTTGTACCTCCTCTCTCTCTCTCTCTCACTCCAACCACCATGTTATAAAATCTCCGAGAACAATGTAATATCTTGTGTCTGTTACTCTGCCTAACCGTTATATCGTCTTTCCGTCACGTTGCTTAAATCTTTAATGCATTCGACGGAAGGACTTTTAATTTCCTGATGTAATAATGAAGAAATATATCGTATGTATAATATCCTCTTTGCCACCAAGAAGGGGTGGGTGGTTTGGTTTTTAATTTTGAAGATTTAATCACAGGGAATATTGCAAAATAGTTAACACGTGCTTTAATGTACACATAGTGGAAGCAATACGACAGATGCGAAATTGGCTTTGGGAATTTTGGTCGTTATCATTGCGTTGGTTAAGTTGGGTAGTTGACATTGAGTTTCGGCTCTGTTTATAATATTCTGACATCAGATTCTATCGTTCGAAAAATTATTATATTACAAATAAAAATGTTCAATGTCATGCAAAGAAATATGGCCCAAGATCACATGTGTAATGTTGGCAACGATAAGCAAAAAGGATATTTTGTCCAAAAAATCCCTCTTTCTCTGATTGTCTCTCTAATGTATTGCATAGTTGGGTATGTAGAATTTACTTAACATCATTTCTTGCTTGTCGTGCATTAAGTTCTCACCTCAGCCTGTAAGTTTGACAATACGTTTCAACGACCCAATCAAGATTAATTCGTACGGTTATTACTGGTTATTTGGACATTTGATTGGGATATTTTCAAACAAGACTGACATTTATCAATCTTAAGGGGATTTTTTTCATATAGGAACTTATCATAGTTTTATAGGGGTGGTGGTAAATCTTTATGCAGAACTAGCTGATTTATTCAAGCCAGTTATCGGACTTAATGCTACTAAAATTAGCACATTTTGTTTAGAAAAGGCATAAAGCAACAAAAAAAAATTGTTAAAGATCAAATAAATAAATAAACAAATAAGTAAATAAAATAAAAAATTTCATCAAATATTATATTATTTACAAGCACAAGACACAACTACTTTCATTTCACACAAAAACAGTCATAACAGCCACAAAAATAAACATGAACGGTAATTTTTCAAAGCCAAGCGATGATGTGATGATGTGATATATCGTCTTTTTCACAACCTCGCGAAATGATTTCTGATAGTTATTGTTAAACGCCTTTTTCCTCTCCAGAAGAAAAATCTACGCTTACTGTTTGAGGAGTACACAATTCGGCTATACGCTGGTTGATGATCTGTTTTTGAAAGGTATATTTAATTTTAACATATCTCTCTTTCACACACACACACATTATATATATATATATATATATATATATATATATATATATATATATATATATATATATATATATATATATATATATATATATATATATATATATATATATATATATATTAGCAAATTTCAAGCTGTCAAAATATAATCCTCCAATGCTCCATTCATAAAATCAAAATACTCCAATACTCACTTTTTTAAACTCATTCCTCTAATGTACACTTTTTGCTGATTTTCGAAGCAGATGGGTCGTCTAAAGACATTGTCGTTTGTTTATGTTATGATATCTCAGATAACACGAGTGGTTTATAGACATCTGCATACAACGAGGCTCTGATGGGCAACCCGAGTTATTCTGATGAACTGGACGTAAGAATGATAGATACACCATCTTAAGACAATTATGTAAAAACTTGTTTTCTTTTCTAAGGCAACCAAGGTTATTATACTTCGACATGAATTATTGCTTTTTTGTGCAACGAATATTTACTTTTGAGCTGTCAATTTGCCTGGCTGACTGTAGGTACGTGGGTACGTTCGTTCGTATGTATGTATGTATGTATGTATGTATGTATGTATGTATGTATGTATGTATGTATGTATGTATGTATGTATGTATGTATGTATGTATGTATGTATGTATGTATGTATGTATGTATGTATGTATGTATGTATGTATGTATGTATGTATGTATGTATGTAATAGATAAGTATTCAATCAATAAAGTAATTTGCTTATCTGTCGAAGAAAAGGATGAACTAAATGACATGTATACATGTATACATATATACCTATGTACATCCATACTTGGCATGTAAACATTACAGGACGAAGACATTTTTCCTTCACATTTTTTGTACTTTAACAATTTATCAAAGACAGCCTTTTTTAAATATCTTTAAATGGATATCAAAGACCTGCCTTGTCGAAAGATTGACCTTTCAAACTTAAGTTTTAAAGTTCTATTTTCTTTCAAAATCAATACCCCATCCCACCCCACCCACCACGCTTTTGATTTCTGTCCATTTTTCTTATCTTGAAAAATTGTTGCATTTGAAATATTTAACTATTATTGTACCTTTATCGGGTAATATCAGTATCATTTGTTTTGTAAAAGGGAAATTGACATACAAAGTTGTGTAAAGAGTATTTTCTTAAATGTTATTAATGTTTCCTCGATTATGTTTTCTGTTTATCACTGTTAACGACAAGGTAAAGATCGATGACAATTTAATGCGTAATGGAGTAGTTCATAGCAAAACATATATTATTTGCAAACCTTTAGGGACCCCGTAATCCTACCCGAAGTGCATTCATTGCACAGCATATCTGGCTGACACGGATAAGCGCCAGGAAAAAAAAATAAAATACTTTTGATTTCAAACGTACCAGCTTAATTTACTAACTGGTCAAGGCATTTATAAGAGCTGCATATTTCATCGCAGTTTATTACTCTTAAGGAAATAGATTTACAGGCATATGCATTTTTATGTAAATCTATTTGACTAGGTCATGTGTTTCACAAGTCTTGCAGGGAGGGAACACACCAACTATAGAAACAGTGAGGATCGTAAAAAAAATATTCTCATTTTCTGACCAAAATAAACGATAAGGCTGTCCATGTCTCGATATTTCATTTGGAAATGCTTGGTTCTCTTTAAAACTCTAATTTCATTACGGTATAATGTCAATGTACTTAGGCGACGTCAAAGATGGGTCGCACATTTTCAGATAAAATATGGCCACATGCAAACAGTGTTCTACTTAGATACGCTATCTCTCACTGCATGTCTGGTCGACCCAGGAAGTGCACACGACACTGAGCAGCACGTGGGAAAATTCTGCAGTTCTGTCAGATTGGGATTGGCTGAAATGAGTGACTCTGGGCAAAGTTTGAGCCTCAGAGCCGAGGCCAAAACCACACATTATATACCAAAATGAATTCATGGAAGCGTTTGAGCATTCGACGTATACTTCAAGCTTAGGGTGGGTACAGGAATTTTAATAAAAGACAAATTGAGTATAATACAAAAAGGTTGCTATTTAATCATCTCATAATCCCCTGATAGGTAAAAAAGATAACCGTGGATCCATTCATCCGTACATCTTTGCCAACAGGCAATACCTGCACTGACGGAAACACGTATACACACCGTACAGGCAGAGTAGTCGCTCTCCAGGAATGAGATTTGTTGAGTGCATTGATATTTAATGCTTGAAACCAAATGTTAGTATATTTGTGCAGTGTCCGTTATCCAATGCACGAGTTTACTGCTTCATTGCAAAGTTATAATGCATACACTACAAAGGCTATATCTAAATACACACACAATAGTGTAGTAGACAAGGATTTCATTTTTAAATAGGTCAGAAATGGCAATGTAATACCCTACAGACCGTTCACTATCTTGCAACGGACGTAAGTCAACTGTTACTGTTTTGGGTTCACTACAAAATCTACTAAAATGTAGTTTTGATTATATTTGATCGCCCAAATATTGTACAGTACATACAAATAGAAATTGCTACAACCACCACCAATACCTATGATGCTTGTTCATCGTCTGCTTCTTTCTTTATTTCGATAAAAATGCCTGCACATATGGAATGCTTCGTACCTTGGAAACATTCCAATTACTTCCCTTGGTCTGCTCAAGTTACCCGAACACTACGAACACATCACGAAATGTGCTTTGTTATGCAAAACCAATTTGACCAGAGCAGCCGTGCCTGGAGTTTTTCTTCTAAGACCTGGTTTAGACTTAAGTTTGATATAATATTATCTGTTCTTTTATCACGACCCGATTACCGTCACAGCCTTGTTTTAAAACAAACACACGGAACAATTAAGGCTTTAAGAAAAAGTGCTAAAAGTGACATCTTACATATAAATGTAATTATGACAACTTCTTCCCATTTTGTGTATTTCTTCTCAAAGCAGACGACATATTTTAGTTGATATTCAGTCAACAAATATAAATCAAACAGTCCTAAAATTTTCTGTTTCTTTTGTGGAAGGATTATTATTTCATTTCTTACTTCATTAGACATTTTTTAAACTTAAAAATTGTCACCAACATTTTTGTGTATTTGCCCAAAGATTCCTAAAGCTTATGTTATACGTAAATATTGTCGCTTCGATTTACAAAATACACCCATTAATTATTTTGTATGTATACTTTTATAACTTGGTCATTATTCAGAATCCACACGCATAGCCCTTTTATGACAAAGCCAGGTTATCATTTTCATCACAGAAATGGCACACACACACACACACACACACACACACACACACACACACATACACACATACACACACATTACTTTAGATATTGCGGAAACAGTGATTACGCAGAGAATAAGCCAAAGTTTGAGCGTAATACGTTACATGCAAAGGCTAAATTACGGTCACGGGCCTATTCCTTTCCTCATTTTAGCGTTCTATTTTGTACAAAGTTTGAATCTCATTAACACTAAAGTCACCCATATCTCCAAAGACTGTATTACTTGGGACAAGAGCATGGTGATTTTTACAATTATTTGCACATGCTAAGTGAGAGAATTTCACTGCAATTCTTTGTCATGAAAACTTTAACGTATTACTCATTATTTTTTTTTATCAATTAGTCGAAATTTCGCTAGATCCGAGCTGTAAATATAATTTTCATAGTGTCTTGGAAATTGCGTTACCGTTCAGGAATGATCTTGTACAATCGTGAAATGACGCTTTTCCATTAGTTCTTCTGGGAATACAGTTGAATGACTATATTTTGGGTCGCCTTGCATTTCTCGCTTACTTTATATGTTTCAATATCATTGATTAACTCTTTTTAAGGATTCTCTATTTGCATATTTTTTTATTATATTCACATTTATAGGATCTGTGTATACGCTACAGCAGGAACACACTGCCCTTAAGGCTGAAAAAAAAAACGCAACAAAAGACAATTAATCCACAGAAGGGCAAGATAAACTGGTAACGGGCAATAAGACTGCTCAAGAGACAAAAAAAATTTGATAAAAGGCGAGAACACCAGAAAAAAATTAAAGTTTCCTTGAGAATGATCCCTAATCAGTGTGTGTGTGTCTGTGTGTGTGTGTGTGTGTGTGTGTGAGAGAGAGAGAGAGAGAGAGAGAGAGAGAGAGAGAGAGAGAGAGAGAGAGAGAGAGAGAGAGAGAGAGAGAGAGAGAGAGAGAGAGAGAGAGAGAGAGAGAGAGAGATTTGGACTTTTAATGCAGTTTAACAATTTTCCAGTCATATCGCTAAGATGCCTGCAGTGCGACAGTTTATAGTGATGGCTAGCACTGGGGAATCATGATGCAGACATGTATCACGTAAACCAACTCAGCCACACTATTCTGACATCAGGCCAACCAGCCCTAACACTAACCTCTTAATGCTGAGCGCCAAGCGAGAAAGCTGTTCGTACCATTTTTATAAGTCTTTGGTATGACTTGGCCGGGGATCGAACCCACGACCACCCGCATCTGAGGCGGAAGCTCTGACCACTAGGCCAACGGAACGGTGACACCGAAAAAGTGCAAAGAGTTAAAAATGGACGGAAGTAACGTTTGTTTGGAATCCTGGGATTGTTTTGCAAATATTTCACAGAGAAGGGTTGTAATGTGAGAAGGTAACATTTATTTGCATAAGATTTTCCTCCGCCTATTTCTAAAATCTAACCTTTTTAGTTATGAAATATAGCTAAGAGCCAAACTGATTTTGGCTCGGTAAAGAGAATGCACGTTATTTTATAGGAGGTTCGTATTGTCTTAGTGGATCCCAAACTATGTACAAGATAATAAACAAGTAATTAGAAAAAAGATGGTTGTAGTTTAGTACATGCAAACATTACATTTTCCATTCCAAGAAAGTCAGTATAGAGTATTTGATGGGAGATATCGAAATTTTGATTTTTTCTCTTGTAATAAATTGTACCAGAAATATTTGCCAACGATAACGAATTAAATGTGTCCACTTGCAAAGTCTATATGGATGTTATGTTTTTCATGATGACGTCAAAATACCGAAAGAATGGATGGAATATGTGCGTATTTTGCACTGAGACATTTTCATAAAACACATAAAAACATAATAAACTTGTCAAAACGTTAATTTGACTCACAACAACAACAACAACAAAAACAACAACAACAACAACAACAACAATAATAATAATAATAATAATAATAATAATAATAATAATAATAATAATAATAATAATAATAATAATAATAATAATAATAATAATAATAAAAGTTACTTGATTTGAATTTTTGGTCTTAGTTCAAATATCGACTTAATATTTATAGAGAATGGATGCGTACACATTCAAGAACAATGCTGCCCCAATTGCCTCCACCTCAGGTACTTCAATAGCCCTACTACTATTACTACAACCATTAATAATAATAATAATAATAATAATAATAATAATAATAATAATAATAATAATAATAATAATAATAATAATAATAATAATAATAATAATAGCAGAATTGAAACCGAGTGGGTTTTCTCCTCTTGGATTAAATGAATAACACAAAGCAACAGGTGATGAAAGATTGGAATTTATAAAATGAAATATATATATATATATATATATATATATATATATATATATATATATATATATATATATATATATATATATATATATATATATATATATATATATATATAAATATATATATATATATATATATATATATATATATATATATATATATATATATATATATATATGTGTGTGTGTGTGTGTGTGTGTGTGTGTGTGTGTGTGTCTGTTTGTGTGTGTGCGTGCGTGTGTCTGTTTGTGTGAATATAAAACAAATACAATGAATCTCACACTCCTATCATACAATTGTTGCAATTTATCATATATACACTCATGAAATGATAGAGAAAGAAAAAGTACAAAAATATGATTAATTGGCATGTAACCTAAAATGATGAGTCCAAATATGCCATGTATCATATAAAATGAGATTCATGTGATCTCTTCTAACACATTAAGCGTTGAGATTCACGTAGCCTCTTGATGTAGAACAGACAAAAGAATATGAGCAATACTCAGAATGTTATTACTGTTGTTTCGACTAAACAATACTGCGTTCAACAAAATACACAGAAGAACACACATCACTGTAAACTGGAATAGTCATTCACTTGTCAAACTGTCACTCTACAGTTTATTCATTATATCAACCGGAACTCTGCAGTTTCACCAGAACCTTTTTGATAGATCCAAGTTCGTACACTTCTCGGATCCCTTATATGTATTATGTGTATTCATTCACATACATACATGTATTCATATACACAGACGTAGACCGCATGCTGCAATAAAACATCCAATAGCTACATCCAATCCAACCATGGATAATTATAGTCAGCTCTTATCGGACACTGAATCTCCCAATAGACATCGTCAGCCCCAATAATGTCCAATTACTCCCATAAAGGTCACTAGTATCCAATAGGCTACAATAGTATCCAATAGGCTACAAACGACTACCATAGTGTCAACTAAGCTCTCATAGTGTCCACTAATATCCAATAGGATCCAACAGGCCTACAATAGGCTAAAACAAAAGAAAACTTTATTACTAAAATGATAATAATAAAGCACGCAATGTAACAAAGCTTCATCGCCCGACATAACATAAAACCGAGAAAAGGTTTTACAAATCAAATTAAACAAAGTTTTGACACTTACCCCTATGACATGTGACGATGGTGGAAGGTACGCACACCACCGACAAAATAAAAAATGACTTGTGTCTCAGTACGATATTATCAAGCTTAAATCCATAGGAGTGAATAATAGTTATGGTCAAATCATCATGTATGCCATGCTTACCCGTGATTTTCCATCGCACTTAATTTCGAAATCACTTTACCTGGTGGCAAGTGATTCACCCTAGATAACGTTGTACGCTTGCACAACGAATAAATGAAATAATATTCAAGGCAAAATCAAGTCATTTATAACCTTATTATGTGACTTATACTACTACTACTACTACTACTACTACTACTACTACTAATAATAATAATAATAATAATAATAATAATAATAATAATAATAATAATAATAATAATAATAATAACGATAACAATAATAATAATTGGCCAAATGTGCATAATTGTAGATCTATGTCACTGTTTGCTTGTATTGTTCAGATTTTTGAAGATTTGTTTCCTAACATATACGCAGTTTGCAAATATTTTACACAAATAGCATCCAGGATTCATCTATCAATTGATTTGTATATATAACTCCAAAACTTTCACAAGTTTTAGAATGCTCTGCCGGTGTATCCCAATGATCAGTTTTACGGCCTATGCTATTGTTGGTAGAT
The DNA here is from genome assembly GCA_016746295.1 of Potamilus streckersoni. Lineage (NCBI taxonomy): Eukaryota > Metazoa > Mollusca > Bivalvia > Unionida > Unionidae > Potamilus > Potamilus streckersoni. Next base: position 114,731 of record JAEAOA010002232.1, read on the forward strand.
GTAAATGATATTGCCGATGAGGTAAAAATCAATGTAAAATCTGTTTGCTGATGACTTAATTGACATGCCATTTTCTGCAGAAAGGAATACCTTTCATGGGTTGAATACAGAACCATATTACTGATGTTTAAAATTATTTTAGAAAAACTTAACGTTTTGATGAAGAACTAGTTTAACATTTTTATATGTATGTATGTATGTATGTATGTATGTATGTATGTATGTATGTATGTATGTATGTATGTATGTATGTATGTATGTATGTATGTA